>PVLC010031064.1:0-19055 GCA_004027655.1 Graphiurus murinus
TTTTTTTTTTTTTTTTTTTTTTTTTTTTTTTTCTTTCTTTTGTGGTGCAGGGGATTGTGCCTAGGACACTAATAAATTCTAGATAAGTGCCTTGGGCTACATCTCCAATCCCCAACTAATAGAGCCTTCTCCTAGTAACAAGTAGGGGGCAGCCCCTCCCTGCATCTCCTCCCTAATCAGTCTCCTTAGGAAAGTAGGAGACAGAGCAGGCAGGGGAGTAGGCTTGAATAAGAGCTTCTGAACAACCTTCACATCTCTTCTAAGCAAGCCTCAAACCAAGAAAAAAGAAAAAAAAAAAAAAGAAGATGGCTAGGAAACCTCCAAAGACACAAGGGAAACTAGCTCTATTCCAACAAAGAAACATTACTCACTCCCAATTAAGAAATTTGTAAGGTTCTATTTTATTTTTTTCTCTTCATCTCCTCCTGTGTGTGTAAATGCAAGAGATTGTCTATGTTCTGTTTTTGTCTGTCAGACTCCAAGTGAATCTATATGCCAATACCTTGAATTAAACCCATCTTGTATCATTATACATAAATATTCTACATTGACTACTAAAATTCTCCTTTATTTTCATGATCTCTAATCTATACTATGTATTACCTAACTCCACCCAAACTCTTGTTCTACTAGATTCTATTTTCTACTTTACACTATTCTTGTATTCCTTACTCCAGGCTCCTACCTCCTCACTCACCCTTCACCAGTGAATACAACACAATTTTCCCTTGTATATACCAGCTGACTTCTCCAAACCCTTGCTGCTGAGATTGGACCAGATAGGTGAACCACCAGAAAGGACTGCCAGACACTAAGGACAAACTAATCACAGCTAAGATGGAACTAGCCAATAAACCACACATTGAAGTTTAAAAATGCACAGGGACAAATTGCTCTGCCCACACCTCTGACTACTCACTATTACAGAGGCGATAGACAGGTTCCCCAGACCATAACACCTGGAGCCCACCAACATCACCATAACAGCAGGAAGACAGAGCCCTGAAGTAACTGCAACTCAGTACTGATGATCTATAGGCAGAACAACAGTGGGGTGATACGGGACACAGACTTCAAAGTCAGTGTTTAAGGATGATAAATACACAAAAGAAAGCTGAGAATACCCATACAATAGAGGCTATTCACTTTTAAGGCATACCTCAAAGTATGCCTTAATAAAGTAAGAATTATTTTCTCTTTCCCTTTATAATATCTTCTTCTTTATAGTATATACTATGTATCTTTCCCTTTAACATATATTATGGTATCTTTATTATTATATTATCTCTTTCCCTTTAGAGTGAATCTTATCCACTCTAGAATAAGATACTATAAATGGAGAGAGACTAGACATAGGAAACCTAGAGAGTAAAAGAGACTTATCAGAAGCAACAGAGACATAAACTTAAGATACCTGAAAACATGAGAAAGAAGAATAGAAAAGAAACGAGTCCCCACAATCCCACAACAACAGAACCTGCCAACACAGAATTGCAAAGATTGCCAAAAGGACAATTCTGATCTTTAATATTAGAAATGATACAGGATTTTCAAAAAGAATTCTGAGAGAGCTTCAAAGAAATGAAGGATCAAATAAACAAAGAATCTGATATCCTGAACAGGAATCAAAAGGAAGCCCTGGAGGAAGTGAATGATGCAATCAATGAAGTGAAGACATCAATACAAACCATTAACAGTAGACTAGACCAAATATAAAACCAAATCTCACTGTTAGAAGATGACCACACTAAAAATGAATGCATATTATATAATTTAGAAAAAACAATTTGATGGCATGAGTTAGACATTGAAGAGATCTGGACCAACTTTAAAAGAGCAAACCTAAGAATAATAGGCATAGAAGAGGGGGAGAAAAGCTGAAACCAAAGGAATAAAAAATCTTTTCAGAGAAGTAATATCAGAAAATTTTCCAAACACAGAAATCAAGGTTGACTCACAGGTGCAAGAAACATACAGAACCCCCATTACACAAGATCAGAGAAAAGATTCACCACACCACAAAATAATCATATTTACTAATGTAGAGGTCAAGGATCTCTTGAATCTTCAAGGCAATGACAGCAAAGATCAAGTGACATTCAGAGGCAAACCAGTAAGAATTACTTCAGACTTCTCAAACCAAGTCATGAGAGCCAGGAAGGCCTAGAGTGACATACTCCAAACTCTGAGAGAAAACAATGTCCAACCAAGGTTACTCTACCCAGAAAAGTTATCTTTCAAATTTGACAGAGAAATAAATATCTTCCATGACAAACAGAAGCCGAAAGAATTTGTCTTCCAAACCAGTACTAGAAAAAAATACTCAAAAGTGATAAATTACAAAGAAGAATAAACCTCAGAACCAGAGAAACAATGATTTCCATCAAATGAACAACTAAACAAAGAAGAATAAACACTACTTCAAACATAAGTTATAACTCAAAATGTTAGAAATGAAAAATCATCTCTCAATAATCACACTGAATATCAATGGCCTCAATTCCCCAATCAAAAGATATAAGGTGGCAAGATAGATTAAAACTCATAATCTACCTACATGCTATCTGCAAGAAATGCACCTTATAAGTAAATAGGCTCACAAACTGAAGGTGAAGCAAAGTAATTCACCCTAATGGAACTCAAAGACAAGTAGGAATAGCAACTCTGGTATCAGACAAAATAGACTTCAAGCCTAAACTTATCAGAAGAGACAAAGCAGTCCATTTTTTATTGGTAAGAGAAATTTAACAAGAGAATATATGATAGTCAACATTTATGTCCCAAACATAGGTGCAACCAATTTCATTAAAAAAACAAAACAAAACAAAACAAAACCCTCTTCAGGACATCATTAAGTCACATATAGATCTTAATACAATAATATTGGGACACTCCTCTCACACCACTGGATCAATCTTCTAGACAAAGGGTCAGTAAAGATGCCTCAGACCTAAGGAACACCATAAGCCAAGTGGACATACTAGACACATGCAGAATATCTCACCCAACAATAGCTGAATTCACATTCTTTTCAGCTGCTCAAGGAATCTTCTCCAAAATGGACCACATTGTGGGCCACAAAGCAAGCACTAGCAAATTTAAAAAATGTGACATAACCCCCTGCATCTTTTCAGACCATAGTGGAATGAAACTAGAAATCAACTATAATAAGACCCAGAAAAAAACACATAAACACATGGAGACTGAATATCACACTGCTGAATGAGGAATGGGTCACAGAAGAAATAAGAGGAGAAATTAAGAAGTTCCTAGAAACAAAAACAGAGACACAACATGTCAAAGTCTGAGACACTTTGAAGGCAGTATTAAGAGGAAAACTCATAGCACTGAGTGCTCATATAAGAACAGAAAATCACCAAATAAATAACCTAATGACACACTTCAAAGCCCTTCAAAAACAGGAACAGTCTAATCCCAAAGCTAGTAGAAGACAAGAAATCATTAAAATCAGAGCAGAAATCAATTAAATAGAGAAAAAAAAGTAATACAAAAAAAGAATCAACCAAACCAAAAGCTGGTTCCTTGAAAAGATAAACAAGATAAATAAACCACTAGCCAACCTAACAAAAAGAAAGAGAGAATCAACCAAAATTACTAAAATAGGAGATGAAAAAAGTATATTGCCACAGACAGTATGGAAATTCAGAGGATTATCGGAAACTACTTTGAAAATCTATAGTCAAAAAAAAATTGAAAACCTAGAAGAAATTGCAAATTTCTAGACACATACAACCTTCCTAAATTGAGTCAAGAAGATACAGAAAAATTTAAACTGACAAATAGCAATCAAAGAGATTGACACAGCAATTAAGAGTGTATCATCAAAGAAAAGCCCAGGTCCAGATGGTTTCCCAGGCGAATTTTATAAAACCTACTAAGGTTTTATAAATTCCAATACTTCTCAATCTATTCCATGAAACAGAAAGAAATGGGATTCTCCCAAATACATTTTATGAAGCCAACATCATATTAATACCAAAACCAAATAAAGAGAGTTCAAGAAAAGAAAACTACAGGCCAATATGATTGATGAACTTAGTCACAAAACTTCTAAACAAAATACTAGCAACACACATTCAAAATCATATCAAGAAAATTATACACAATGACCAACTCAGGTTCATCCCACGGATGCAAGGCTACTTCAAGATATGAAAAATAATCAATTTAATTCACCACATAAACAGAATCAAAGACAAAAATCACATGATCATTTCAAAAGACACTGAAAAAACATCCAACAAAACCAGCACCCATTTTTGCTAAAAACATTGCAGAGGTATTGCTGGGTCATATGGTAGGTTCACTCCCATTCGTCTGAGGATTCTCCATACTGTTTTCCACAGTGTTTGCACAAGTTTGCAATCCCACCAACAATGTATTAGGGTTCCCACTTCTCCACACCCTCGCCAGCAGGTGTTGTTGTTCATGTTTTTTATGATTGCCATTCTGACTGGAGTTAGGTGAAATCTCAGGGTAGTTTTGATTTGCATCTCCCTGATTGCCAATGATGTGGAACATTTCCTCATACAATTATTGGCCATTTGTATTTCTTCTTTTGTGAAGTGTCTATTTAGATCCTTTGCCCATTTTTGATGGGGTTATTTGCTTTCTTAGTTGCAATTTTCTTGAGTTCTTTGTATATCCTAGATATTAGACCTCTATCTGAAGCGTAACTGGCAAAAATTTTCTCCCACTCTGTAGGCTCTCTGTTGAGGTTCTTGATAGTTTCCTTTGCTGTGCAGAAGCTCTTCAGTTTAATGCAATCCCATATATTGATCTTCCTTTGAGCTGCTTGTGCTTTTGGGGTCTTGTTGAGAAAGTTTTTACCTGTGCCTATATGTTCAAGTGTTGGTCCTATGCCCTCTTCAAGTAGCTGCAAGGTCTCCGGTCTGACTTCCAGGTCCTTGATCCACCTTGACCGATGCATGTGTATCTGTGTTTATAGCAGCTCAATTCACAATAGCCAAACTATGGAAGCAGCCAAGATGTCCAACCACAAATGAATGGATTACAAAACTATGGGATATGTACACACTGGAATTTTACTCAGCCATAAAGAAGAACAAAATCATGTTCTTTGCAGGGAAATGGATGCAACTGGAAAACATTATGTTAAGTGAGATTAGCCAGTCACAAAGAGTAAAGAAGCATATGTTCTCCCTAATATGCAGATGCTAGGGAGAAGATGGGGCATAGGAGGGTCTCCAGATGAAAAGGAGAGATCCTCGATAAGCAAAGAAGTTGATTTAATTGTAGTGGATGCATGGAGCAGAGGGACACCCTAAGGCACATGATGTACTTACACAATCATATCAAGGTCACTCACTGAAGTGAACCTGAGGGGGAGGGAGGGGGAGGGAACGGGGTGGGAATTGGGGAAGGGGTCAAATGAGAATTGTGTGCAAAAATGTTAACAACTTGTACTTAACAAAGATGTATGCTATATTGCACGAATTACTACAATAAAAAAAACTTAAAAAAAAAAAACAAAACAAGTCGGGCGTGGTGGCGCACGCTTGTAATCCCAGCATTCGGGAGGCTGAGACCAGAGGATCCGGGTTCGCGGCCAACCTCAGCTACCTAGTGAGGCACTCCACAACTTAGTGAGACTCGGTTTCAAAATAAAGAATAAAAAATAGGGCTGGGGGTATAGCTTGGAGGTAGAATGCCCCTGAGTTCAATCCCCAGTACCACCAAAAAAAACCAAAAAAAAAAAAAAAACATTGCAGAGAATCAGAATAGAAGGAACATACCTCAGCATCATAAAGGCAATATACAAAAGGCCCACAGCCAACATCATATTTAATTGAGAAAAACTAAAAGCATTCCCCTTAAAAACAGGAACAAGACAAGGATGTCCACTATCACCAATCCTTTTAAACATAATACTTAAGACTCTAGCCAGAGAAATAAGGCAAGAGAAGGAAGTTAATGGAGTACAAATAGGAAAAAAAAAAAAAAAGAACTGACACTATCTCTATTTGCATATGACATAATATTATACCTAGAAGACCCAGTAAACTCAACCAAAATGCTCTTAGAACTGATCAACAAATTCAGCAGTGTCTAGATACAAAATCAATGTAAAAAAAAATCAGAAGCTTTCTGTATACCAATCATAAATCCACTGAAAAAGAAACTCAGAAAACATTTCCACTCACAATATCCCTCAAAACAATAAAATACTTAGGAATAAACCTAACTAAGGAGGTAAAATATCTCTATAAGGAAAATTATAAAACATTGAAGAAGATCTTAGAAGGTGGAAGGACCTCTCATGCTCTTGGATAGGCAGAATAAATATCATCAAAATTTCCATTCTTCTAAAAGTGATCTACAGATTCAATATAATACTCATTAAATTACCAAGGTCATTCTTCCAGACACAGAAATTTCAGTCCTTAAACTCATTTAGAACAACAAACCCCGAATAGCCAAAGTAGTTCTCAGCAACAAGAACCCTGCAGGAGACATCACAATACCCGACTTCAAACTATGCTACAGAGCCATAGTAATAAAAACAGCATGGTATTGGCACAAAAGAAGACACATAGACCAATGGAGCAGAATAGAAGACTCAGAAACAAATCCATACACTTACAATAGCCAATTGATTTTTGACAGAGGGACCAAAACACCTACTGGAAAAAAGATAGCCTCCTCAATAAATGGTGTTGGCAAAACTGGTTAACAATATGCAGAAAAATGAAAATAAATTCCACTTTCTCACCCTGCACAAGAGTCAATTAAAGATGAATCACAGACCTGGAAATTAGACAAGAGACCTTGCAGCCACTTGATGAGGGCAGAGGACCAACACTCCATACATAAGGACAAGTAAAAACTTCAATAAGACTCCAAATGCTCAAGAAATTAAAATGAGGATCAATACATAGAATTTCACTAAACTGAAGAGCTTCTGTGTAGCAAAGGAAATGATCAAGAACCTCAGCAGAGAGCAGGCAGAATGGGAGAAGATTTTTGCCAGCTACTCTTCTGATAGAGGACTAATATCTAGAATATACAGAAAACCCAAGAAAAAAAAATGAGCAAGTAAACTAAATAGACACTTTACAAAAGAAGACAAATGGCCAGTAAGTGTATGCAAAAATGGTCAACATCATTAGCAATCAGAGAGACGCAAATCAAAGTTTCCCTGAGATTTCACCTAACACCAATTAGAATAGCAATTATCAAAAACACAATCAATAATAAATGTTGGCAAGGGTATAAAGTGGGAACTCTATTACGTTATTGATGGGATTGCAAATTAGTGCAATCACTTTGGAAAACAGTTTGGAGGATCCTCAGAAGGGTTGGAATTAACCTACTATATGATCCAGCTATATCACTCCTAGTATCTACCCAAAACAATGTAAACCAAACTACCAGAGTAGTTGCATGCATATCTATGCTTATAGTGACACAATTCACAATGGCCAAACTATAGAACCAGCCAAGATGTCCATCAACAGATGAATGGGTTACAAAACTATGGGATATGTTCATAATGGAATTTTACTCAGCCATAAAGAAGAATTATGACATTTGCAGGGAAATGGATGGAACTGGAGAACGTTATGCTAAGTGAGGTTAGTCAGTTACAAAAAGTGAAAAACTGGATGTTCTTCCTAATATGTGGAAGCTAGGGGAAAAAATGGGACACAGAAGGGATCCCAGACAAAGGAGGAGAGTGAAGAAGGTGACCTAACTGAGGGAAATGGGAGGAGGGAAGAGGGAAAACACGTCAATGGACATGATGTACATACATAAACTTATCAAAATCAATCACTGTGCTGAGCATGGGAAGGAGGCCGGGAGAAGGAAGAGGGTAGGACCTGGGGGAGAGCTCAGTGAGTGCTGTATGCATGTATGCCTCTATCTTCTTGAACTTCATCAATATGTATGACCGTAATGCACCATTAAAATTTTTAAAAATCATTTCAGCCGGGCGTGGTGGCGCACGCTTGTAATCCCAGCATTCGGGAGGCTGAGACCGGAGGATCCGGGTTCGCGGCCAGCCTCAGCTACCTAGTGAGGCACTCCGCAACTTAGTGAGACCCGGTTTCAAAATAAAAATAAAAAATAGGGCTGGGGGTGTAGCTCGGAGGTAGAATGCCCCTGAGTTCAATCCCCAGTACCGCAAAAAAAAAAAAAAAAAAAAATCATTTCAAAGTGTAAAGGGAGTATACAATCTTTCTGACTTTCCAATACAACTCTATGTTAACTTTTCCTCATAAACTATATAGAGAAAATATATACAAATAAAATATATACAAATAAAATATATACAAATAAAACCAGAATTGGTGTGAATTTATATCAGTAGAAAGTTGTGAGTACTGGAAAACTGCAAGAAAACCTCACAATAAAAATGTAATTTCATTAGCTAACCAGTTAGCACATTCATGAGACACAGGCTGAAATTTTTCAATATATAGGGAGAAATCAGTTTCTCTCGAGTCTCCTAGTCATCAAGATACTGTCAACTCTCTTTTCAAATTGAATATTTACTTCTCATTATTTAATTAAGTAATGTTTTGGTTACTTAACATAAATAGACAGAAACCAGGTCATTGCATCTAATGATCTTTAAGAAAAGTACTGTATGCCACTAATGATCACAGAAGAGTCCTATTCTCCCTGACTCTCAGGAGATGCTACCTCCCTCTTGATCTACCCTTCTGAGAACAAGGGCTGAGAAGAAAACAGCCAATTTCCAATCTTAATGTATCCAAAGAGGAATCTGAAACCGATTAGTATAAATATTCACAGACAGCATTTAAGTAGATATAGATATCAAGTATTCCTTGACTGACAACCAGAGCACGCAAATGTAATAATTCAGAAACTATTGAAAACCTAGGTAAATATGGTTAATTGAATGTTCTTACCTAATTCTCTAAGTTTGTCTTTATAATTTTGTGGTTACTTAACTATTTAAACCATATTTCTACTAATACACAATAAAAAGGAAACTACGTGACACTAAAGAATTGCAAATAAAAATAGTTTATTAAATGTTTCTTAGTTATAGAATTAATGACATGTAAATTAAGAATATGCTTTAATCAGTTTTTCCAAGAGCATAACTATAATAATTGTGTTGGTAGAGAAAAATATTAACATTGTAACAGTACAAATGGGCAAATAGCTGGGGAAATACATTAATTATTCAAGTAGTTTCAGTCAAACAGAATAAGTGATGGTTTCATTACTCCTATGAATCTCAAGTAACATACTCCTTCCAGAACTTGATGCAATATTTTTGTCCTTATTGGAAATGATGATTACACATTAACCCTTTAAATGAGGTTTTTTTAATTTTTATCAAATATTTATTAAGGTACTAATTAGAACTTTAGTCCCTCCTTACAAAATCCTAAATTTATCAAAATTAACCATTCATATTTCCCTCACTTTCATTAAAACAGATTAAAAACAGAAGAATCCACTTGTATCTATATGCTGATATATTTTAAAATATCTACTCTACAAGCAAATAGCCTGGATAGGAAGAACAGAAATTATAATTTGACTAGATTAGTGGTGGTTTAATGCTATTATTCAGTAAGTAATATTTGCTGTATAAGAATATTTTACTCCCAAGAATTTAATGTTCTTAATTTTAAGGAGGAAAATGGAAAGAGATTAATGATTTCCCAATATAAAAAGTAATGTGTTTATTTGTGTTATATATAGTTAGCTACAGAGAACTCATTATTAGCTAACAGAACCTACAAAATAGTCTCATCATTATTCATTTCTAATTACTAGAAAAATCAAAGGCAACATCAAGAAAAAATACAAAAAAGTCAGGCCCCTACTTTCTGTCTGATCAAACATTAAGAGTTTTTCTAAATGTCAAGGGCTTTCTAAGAAAATGAATAATAGTCTACCAGTTGCCAGAATCCTCCATCTCTGAACTGGTAAGAGAATAATCCAGAAGACTCTTATCCTGAGAAAAACAATTGTAAATGTTTTCTCAAAGGAAGTAAGCCCAGCAATTTGGAAGCACCTTTTTGTTTTTGTTGTTGTTGTTGTTTAGCATTTAAAAGAGAAAAAATAATTCTATGCTGAAAAAAAACCAAAAAAAAAGGATGAGGATGCCTGCCTCCCTTCCCTCTCCCTCTCTCCCTCTCTCCCTCCTTCCCTCTCCCTCTTTCCCTCTCCCTCTCTCCCTCCTTCCCTCTCCCTGGATGGAAGCCAAAGAGTCATCAACTAAAAGAATTACCAAGACTTAAATGATAAAGAGAAAAATATACCACTGGTAGCTCTCCATGTAATTTACTTTAGGTGAGAAAAACATATTATTCTCTCTGGGTTTAAACCACCAAATCCGCATTTTTAAGCAATATTACTCAGCTCCCAATTCCACAATGTTCCTATTCTGAAACATCCCAAACATGACAGAAAATACAATGTCCTCATGTATTGCATGAGCCATATAATCACACAAGTCACAATTATCCAGTTCAGCTCAAGAAGCACAGTTTTTTTCCTGGAAACACACTAACTTAGAAATCCGAAGAACTAGACTATAGCCTTGGATATAAATGTGCCAGCCATGTAATGGAACCAGTGTCACTTTAACTCTCCTCATCTTTATTTTCACATGTGTTAATGGTGAAGACAGTATTAGATGTTATCTCAAATCTTCCAGCTGAATGCAAATATGGGCTCCTGTTATGATTAGGAACTGCTACTCCAGAGGGCAACTGTATACTTGGTAGGGGAGGGAAATAATATGTTGAACCGTAGCCTCTCAAATAATCTATGTATTTTTTCCTTTTCTAATTTAAAAGAGATGAAAAGACATATGAAAATGATGGGGATCCCCTTCTTCATGAATATTCAGGTTAATACAGCTAATCAAAAATATTAAGCACTTGGTATGTGCTAGGCAAAAATAAACAGGTGAGGAACACCCTTTAATGCAGTCTACTGGAAGATAAAAATATACTACATGAAATTTGGATTAGGAAAATTGATCCTTTTCTAATGAATGGGCGTAAGTCAAACACACCTATTCTCTACACTCTCTCTCCCCCATGTACAAACATTTAATGCAGAAAGTAAACAGCTCTCAGAGTAGGGAAAAAAATAACCTTCTTTCACACACCTAAAGAAAGCTAAAGATAGTTATCTTTAGCAAAGATAATAAGTGAATTTGTCATTCTTGTTGAATTTCCCTAAATTCATTTATAACTGAAACTTAAGATAGTTTAAGTTAACAAAATAGCTATACAACATTAGTGAGTAATTCAACTATTAAGGGAAGATGTTGCTATCTTGTTCCTGCCTGTCATCTTTCTCAAATTGTTCTAAGTAGTTTAGCCTTTTGATATCACTTGAGGTCAACCAATAACAGACTACTCTCTTCTTTCTTCTGTCATCAGCAACTGAAACAAGTACATCCCACACCTGAAATGAAGTTGGGTATTAATTATTAGTACAGCCTTATTCCCTAGGAACTCTAACTTTGATTGAAAAAAAAAAGTTGCCTTTGGAGTTTTCAGTTTCTAGGACTGCAGAATTATCTGGGTTCGCGATGCAGAATTATAGTCTCAGCTGGCAAACTACCCCCACTGGTTGCATTTCAGGTCCCCCCTCCCCAAATGCTTCTTAGTCCTCATGAGAAACTCCATGTGGTAGACACAATGTTATCCTCATTTTTTAGAAGAGCAACCTCGGGTTTCACAAACTGTATGGGAAAAATAAAATTCAAAATTCAATCCAGGCATTCTGGCCCCAGATTCTATGTTTTCAGCATTTAGATATGGGGATAAATATGCAGCAAATGGCAAAAAAAAAAAAAAATCCTGCAGAATAAGGGCATTCTAAGAATTCTATGCTAAGAATGCAAAATAACTCAAAACTGGGACCCTCCTGGTTAACCTATACAGCATTCTTGCTATATTGAATATCTATTCTATTAAGATTAATAAATCGCCAGATGTGGTGGTATACACACTCCTGTTATGCCAGTACTTGGAAGGCTGAAATGGGAGAATCACAGGCTCAAGGCCAGTTTCATGACTTAGCAAGACCCTCAACAACTTACTGAGGCCCCATTTCAAGATAAAAAGTAAAATAGAAGCCAAGTGTTGTGGCACATTCTTGTAATTCCAGTACTTGGGAGGCAGAGACCAAGGGATCCAGGTTCTTGGCCAGCCTCAGCTACTTAATGAGGCCCTCCGCAACTTAGTGAGGTCCTGTTTCAAAATAAAGAATAAAAAATAGGGCTGGGGGTGTAGCTCAGAGGTAGAATGACCCTGGGTTCCATCCCCAGTGCTGCAAATATATATATATATTTTTATAAGTAAAATAAAAATAAAGAATTAAAATAAAATAGGGCTGGGGGTCTAGCTCAGAGGTAAAATGCCTCTGGGTTCAATTCCCAGTATCACACACACACAAAAAGATTAATAAATCTCCTCTTGTTTAAGAGACCCAGGACTAAGAGTGTTACTTTTATCTTAAAAAAAAAAAAGTAAGAATGAAAATGCAAATGCATCCCTTTACAGAAACATTATTTCACAGGCCTTTCCATCCCATAATTCAAAATTGAAAGCCAGGCGTGGTGGTGCACACTTGTAATACTAGTTTTTTAGGAGGTTGACACAGAAGGATCACAGGTTCAAAGACAGTCTGAGTAATTTAGCAAGGCCTCCACCAACTTAATGAGACACTGTTCCAAAATTTTTTTTAGAATGGGGATGGGGTGTACTTCAGAGGTAGAACTGTTACAGTTGTAATGGCCTTGAGGGCTCTTCTCCTCAACTCAAGGAAAATAAATTCAATTGGGAATTAAAACTAATAGATTGCAGCATTAACAAAACTTTATTATAAAGTAGGAAATAGAAAGGGAAGAGAAGAAAAGCAGCGTGCCTGTTACACATGCTAGAGAGCCCGAAAGTGGAACTCTGCCCACCTCTCAGACCCCAGTCTTTAAATACAGTCTTCATAATGGCATGTTCTTATTGGCATTACCAAGGCAACAGGCTAGTAACTTATTCCTTAGCCATGTGGTGCCTTCTTGTCTCCAGACAGTGTGCTTACTAAGTGCAGGGATCAATAATCTACCTTGCTTTACCCCTACTGTATTGGACTGTATTGGTTGCTCATCAACTATGGATGCTTTGAAGTTGAACATGGAGTTTACCTTTCTGGGTCCCAAAGAATAGGAGGGAAATAGAGGCACAAATTATAGTCAGAATAGCTGTGTGTGTTCTCTAAGAGCAAGGTATAAGGTTCTTGCTATCTTTATGGCTCTGAAGTGAGCCAGGCAGTCACTGTGATCTTAGGGTTTTCAATTGTCTCTACATATTTTTAAGGCTAAAGGCTTTCCTATGGGTAAACATTAGAACAAAGAGCAGAGGGGAGGGGGAGCTCTGAGGAGCAACAGGCAAAGCAGCTACCTCTCCCTGTCTGATTGCTTGCAGAGCACCCAGACTCTAATTGCTTTTAACATTTTGGAAATTAATACCAGAGCAATTTTTCAATACTGTCCTGGCCCAGAATACCCCTGGATCCAATCCCCAGTACCCCCCCACACACAAACACACACAATTCTTAATTAAAAAACTGAATGTCTTCCCCAAAATATGTTCTTCCTCCATGTTCCTACTACAGTTATAGTATCACTACTCAATTAGAAATCTGGGTACCAACTTGACTCCTCCCTCTCTGCCTACCCATATATCTAATCTAAGAAATTTAGGTTCTACTCTTATAGAGCTTTAGAATATAACCATCAATGACACTCAAGCCACCATGGTCTCACTTCATACCACTATCATGGCCTGCTAGTTAACCTCACAACATTATTCATGCTGTGTCTTCATCCCCAGTAACTCCAATCGGCTCTCCTCTCTAGTCAGAGACATTTGTTGTATGGTTTGGATCTTAAAAGTCCCCCACAGACCCATGTGCTCAAGGCGTGGCCTCCAGCCTGTGGCACTATTGGCAGGTCATGGGACTTGAGGAGGTAGAGCCTAGTGGAAAACACATCACACAGGTTTGCCTTTGAAGGGGACACTGGGACCCTGGCTTCTCCCTTTCTTCTCTCCCTTCGCTTCTAGCCACCATTGAGGAAAGTAGCTTTGTTCTCTCACACGCTCCCTGACATGATGTTCAGCCTTATCTCAAGTCCAAAACTACAGAGCCAAGTGATGATGGCTGAAACCCTGTGCTGAAATAAATGGTTCTCTCAAGTTGGTTATTTCATGTATTTTTGTTACAGATGGGAAGCTGAATAACATACATTACTAAAGTAGAAATTTGATCATGTCACTCCTCTGCTTTAAATTCCATGATGCCTTATGCTTACCCTTAAAAAAGAATTCCAAAATCTTTAACTTGCCTTGATAGCATGATTATATGATACTTCCCCTTATTTCTGTATTTTCTGTCTCCCCCTATTTTTTATTCACTCACTTTCTTACTCTCTCCATTTCCCACCATCTCTCCCTCTACACTTCCCATCTTTACTTCTTTTTACTTCTTTCATCCCCTTAACCCCACTATGTTTGTTTTGCCTCTGGGCTTTCAAGCCAGCTGACTCTTCTCCACCATTTATTGCCTTCCCCCATTCTCCTCCACTTTACTTGATAACTCCTCCTCATTTCTTTAAGTCTTAAGTTAAAAGATACATCATTAAAAGACATTTGAGCCATAGAATCTTCCATCACACAAGATGCTGTGTTTCATCTTTCCTAATGCTCACTATACTTAAATTTATTGCTTCATGTCTGTGTTTTGGCTGTAATTCCATGAGGAGAGTGGCCTTGTATATCTCTTTTATCGTTATACCCCAATGAATGACTAAGTTCAGAGGGTCAGTAGCTAAAGTAAAGAGAAAATTAAGTGAAAATAAGAGACAGTGCAATAACATCTTGAAAGTGTTGAAAGAAAAAAGTTGACAACAAAAGCAAAACAAAGATGTTTTATGACATATAAAAGTTAAACTAATTCATTCTTTGTTACAAAAATGTTAAGGGGAAATTTTCACAAAGAAGGAAAATGTATAAGATGTAAATCTGGATCAATATAAAGGAATAAAAAGAACTAGAAATGGCAAATTAGGCCAAAATGTGGTACATATATAGTATATGTGGATAAAAATATATTTTTTTCTCAATTTTAAAGCACTATAAAGTCAACTGTTTAAAGCAAAAAATATACTGTAATGTGGTATTTGTAACAAATGTAGACAGAAAATATATAGCAACAATAACACAAAAGCTAAGAGTTGAGAAAGTATACAGATCTAAGATTTTTATATGAAGCAAACGTAAACCATGGTAAAGATTTACACTATAAACTCTATGGCAACTTCTATAATAAAAACAAAAAGTTATAGCTAATAAGAGATAAAGGAGATAAAATAGATATAGAAAATATAGTCAATCTATAAGAAAGAAAAAATAAGACTGATAGAAAAGAGCAAAATAGTACATTTAAACCTAACTATATCAACAATTACATTAACTATAAAAGTTCTAAAGACCATAATTAAAGAAAAGCTTGTCAGATTGGGGAAAAAATATCAAAGTCCAAATCTTTGCTATCTACAAGAAACCAACTATAAACGAATATAGGTTAAAAGCAAAAGGCTATAAATAATATGCCATTCCAACAATAATCAAAAGAAAGCTAGAGTAATTATATTAATATCAAAATGTATTTCAGAAGAAAAAAATGATGTTTATTATTTTATTCATGATAAAAGAGTCAATATATCAAAAAGAAATAACAATCCTGAACATTTATGCCCCTGAGAAAGAGCTCAATATATATGAAACAAAATTGGTAAGACTTGATAGGATTAAAAGACAAATCCACAATTATTATTGAATAGCTAATCTCATAATAAAAGTAGAACAAGTAGACTGAAAATCAGTAAGGAAATAGAAGATTTGAATGTTGACCTAATTGACACAGAACACTACATTAGAATAGCAGAGCACACCTTCATTTTATTTACGTAGGTACATTGTATTTTTGGCCATAAAACAAGTCTCAATAAAACTTTAAAGCCGGGCGTAGTGGCGCACACTTGTAATCCCAGCATTTGGGAGCCTGAGACCTGAGGATCCAGGTTTGCAGCCAGCCTCAGCTACCTAGTGAGGCACTCCGCAACTTAGTGAGACCCTGTTTCAAAACAAAGAATAAAAAATAGGGCTGGGGGTATAGCTCGGAGGTAGAATGCCCCTGTAGTCAATCCCCAGTACTGCAAAATAATACTACTAATAATAATAATATATTTATTTTATTTTATTATAAAATAAAACTTTAAAAATGAACAATGTGTGAAACAAGGCAAAGGCAATTTAGTTCTTTATCAACTGTTAGAGATAGGAGTTTTACATTAAAAAGCAACTCAAACCAAAAGAAATCTCTGAGAGAAATAAAAAGACCTAATGAACTGATAGCAGTCCAGTGGAGCTGCCTGTGTACCAGGAGGACCAGTCTGGTCAGAATCCCCACCCCACCTGCATCTATATCAAAGAGAATTCTGGACCACTGAGTAATTTGAGGCCTCTCACAACTCTAGCTCCTTCACATGGCTTACATAGTCTTTCATAAGGAGTTATGTGCTCATCTCTTGCTGATCTTCTACACGCTCCTCCTCCTCTATCCACCCTAAATTGCTGGCATGCAGGTCCTCAAAAAAAGTCAAGTACTCTCCTGCTTCCAGGTCAATGGTGCTCCAGTTCCAGCCCCTCCTCTGCTACCTTCCTCACCTCCACTACCACACCATCCAAAACAATGTCTTCCAGTTCATCTTCTGTAGGTTCTAGGGAGGACATCAATAGCTCCAGGGGCCTTGTTTCCAGCTAGGGGGCCCTCCTCTGTTCTTCCATTGCACCCTGTTCACACTCAATAACTCTCTGACCTTAAACAGGTCACTGGACCTCTCCAACTGACAGTAAAATGAGCACACAATACCTGCCCTGCAGAGCCACTGTCCAGATGAAGTAAGATCAGGTATGTAAATAACTGAACACAATGCTAGGTTCATTGGACCTATTCAGCAAGGGGGGAAATGCTGTTATTGTTGTAATTGTTCTCCTGCAGTTGGAATTCATCATATTTTTAAAATAATTGGTTATTTTTCTACCCTTTTCACTGAACTATGATGAGGACAAGAGTTGATTTGCATATTTCATTGTAGTATCCATTTTGAACACATTAAGCATTTACAGTAAGTGTTCAATGTATTTAATTAATACATGTTGAAATATGTAATGTATTGGCAAATATATAATGAAACTGTATTAGATGGGCAAAATTCATGAATAAACACACCAATAAATTAACAAGTGGAAGTTCCTCTTTGTGTCATGATCATGTACTGTTTGGGGTGGTTGGATCTGAATCACTCCTAGCTGCACCACCTCTCTGAAAAATGGAGTTCCCAAAAAATAATTTTTACAAAGTTAGGATGTTTGTATCCACTAAAAATTATTCAGTTAAAATTTCCCGGATCTCCTGTACCTCCCTCTCCAACACACCCTTTTTCGCCTTTGAGCTTTTTGCTTAGCCTGAGAACAATCTCCTCAACATGCTTTTATAATTTTGACATTTCAATGACATTTTCCTACTGAACCATATATTAGTCTTTTTGTCTCCCCTATTAATCTGAAACTCCTTCAAGACAGGAATTTGACTATTTTTTAATATATTCCTAGAACCTAAAAAAAAAAAAAAAAAAAAAAAGCTATGCAATGAGTCAGAACTAAATTTGAATTCTTAGTGTTTCTGCTCCTTCCAAGCTAAGTAGTGTTAGGTAAGTTATCTCAGCTTTCCATCTCGATTTCCTCATTTAGAAGGTGGCAATAATAGTATCTGTTTTGTAAAGCTGTCACTAATACTAAATAATTTTAGGCCCATAGGCACATATCACATTTTCTAGCATGTATTAAGAGTACCATACACGGCACTTATAGTATGGGTGCTTAATAAAGAGACAAAGTTATTTTTTCCTTCAAGAAAACAAAACTGTATTACATGAACTATACAGTTTAACTGTGTCCAAATTAAATACGTTTTAAATCAGGAAAATATTCCCTATTAATTGCTCAATGGAACTTTTTCATCATAAAAACTTAGGGGTGACAAGTGAAGTCAGGAAAATTTAAAGCTGAAACCTACAAGTAATCCTAGGAAGCACCTAATTCATTCCTTCATTTTTCTGATAAGAACCTGAGGTAGACCAAGGTCATAACTTACTGAGTCCTTATGATTAAGACATAGCAGATCCTTATAACTGCCTCCTAGATTTAAAATTACACTGTTTTCTACCTAAACTTGCTTTCCCTCTATCTTCAATTACCTAAATACATGTGAAATGAGAAAGGAATCAGAACAATAGCAAAGGAGTAGGTAGGTGTACAGATTGCACCTGGAGCAGGATAGCATTATTCCCTTTGTTCTGATACATCGCTATAGGAATCTGCTCCATTTTCTACAATTCACAAATAAAGCACTTCTCTTATTACATATTCAAATGCCCTTAGTGTGAGAAGGACCCCTTTCTCTTTCCATTCTTAAATTATTTTGTAGTAATTAGTGCTCAGACATGAAGGCTTCTTTTTTGATTAAGCTTGAAACCCAGTTTCTATTGTAATTTCAAGTGTAATCACTGTTCCTTTCTGACAACAGCTCTGAAGTCAAAGCCATATTCACACTGCTCTGCAACATGGGAAAATGGACAGAGTGATTCATTCTCTTCCACACTATTCTTAAAGACAAACTTTGAAAGGGCAATAAAGATCTCTCTTTTTCATCTGGAGACCCTCCTATGCCCCATCTTCTCCCTAGCATACACATATTAGGGAGAACATATGCTTCTTAACCCTTTGTGACTGACTAATCTCACTTAACATAATGTTTTCCAGTTGCATCCATTTCCCTGCAAAGAACATGATTTTATTCTTCTTTATGGCTGAGTAAAATTCCATTGTGTACATATCCCATAGTTTTGTAATCCATTCATCTGTGGTTGGACATCTTGGCTGCTTCCA
>PVLC010031065.1:0-19039 GCA_004027655.1 Graphiurus murinus
CCCACCAGGCTGCACTGCTCATCTTGGGTCATTCTCTTGGCTCTGCCTCCTCCCTTCCCAGAATGTGGGTAACTCATGTCCTAGATGATAGATGGGAAAGAAAGGCTAGAAAAACTCACCCACTGTAAACAATTCATTAGGAACCTTTTCTCTGTCTAGGATGGATGCAAAATACTAAGCATGGATTTAAAATAAAAACCCAACATGTAAATGACAGCAGCAGTGGTATTTGCTTTAAATTTTTTCATATACTTTTATTGGTGCATTGTAATCTCATATCATAATGTAGTTCAGTGATAGGGGCACACATGCACACAGCACTTACTGAGCTTCCCCCTAGCTCCCTCCTATGTTTCCTCTCATATGTGGAATCTAGAAAGAATCAGGATACAAGAGGGACTTTAGATAATAAAGGAAAATTAATATTTTCTTGGTTTTGACTTAGAAATAGACTGAGGTCTATGCACTATCAACTGGATTATTTTCTTCCCCAGTCTTTATATATCAGAATTCTCACACCCAGAATTTTATTTTAGAGTTGTTTTTTACATATCTGGATATTTAGAGGAAACTATTATTGGCCAATAACATGGATGATCAGAAAAAGAAGAGATGGTTGATCTAAAAGAATAAATGAGACTGTTTCCCCTGATTTAGATTCTTGTTTTTGTTTGTGGGTAGAGCTTACAAAATGCCTCCAGCTTCAGATTACAAGATTCCCCTGCCATTGGCCTAATGCCTTTCTTGGTGATATAGTGCAGCTGGGCAACAAAATGGATCAGAGGGAACTCACTGTGAGTTCTGGCTTCACCACTAATTGGCTGTGTGAACTTGGTCAAGCTACCCAGCCTCTTTATGCCTCACCTTCTTCACCTGTCAAATGGGGATAATTGTAGCACCTGCATCCCAAGGTGGTTGTGAGGTTAAATAAAAGGCAGATGAGGCAACACATACAAAGTGCTTAGTACTAGTACCTGGCATGTAATACGCCCTCCCAAAGGTAACCTCTTCCAATTATTTATTTCTTTTTTATTTGTGCATTTAATTATGCAAAATAGTGGGATTCATTGTGATATAGTTGTACGTGCACATAACATGATCTGGTTAATTTCATTACTAGCTCTTACTATTTAGAATGTTCAGGGGATGGAAGCATAATCATTACCAAAGTGGCAGTCAACATGGAAGCAAGGAAAGAAAACAGATAAACAAGTAAGAATGGATGAGGAGAGCTCCTGGGGACGGAGGGGTTATGACATTTGTTTGTTCTGAGCAGCTTTCACATAAAGCAACTTGCTATTTCTGACAAGAACTATATAGCTGTTCCCACTTGCCAAATGAGAAAAGTTAAACTCAGAGAGTCCATATGACACACCAGCAATGGTACAGCAAAAACCAGTGTATAGCTGGCCTTGATAATGATGGAAAGGTGTTGTAACCGGGCCTGCTTCTGCCTCTGGCAGCTCACATGACCTGTTTCAAAGCTGATCCTTTTCCTCTTTTGTCTTCCCCCTTTCCTTCACCCCCTGTTAAACAAATAACACATTCATCTTCATTCATCCACTTACTGACAAAAGGGGCCCTGGTACCTGTGGATCTGCATAAGAACTGACTCAAGGAAGACTTAAACATGAATTGCATTCCTCTCACAAGACACCAGCATGACCCTGAAGAGCTCACTCTCAAAAGGGACTTGATTCCTTTGGGGAGAATCCAAGACTTGTTTCAGAATGCTTAAGTTCACTGGTTTTTCTGATTTGCTAGAAAATCTGTAAGTTTCTTTTTCCTTCTTTCCAAAGTCTTGTCCCAATTATTTGATTTGGTTTTGGGGGTAAGTACCTGGATTCGGTAACAGTGTGGTTAGGAGTGTGAACCCTGGTGTCAGAATGCTTGAGATGACTTCCACCTGCCACCTTGGACTAATTTCATGATGCAAAGGATGCCAAGTTCTGTAACTCAGTTACCTCCTACACAACTATGCCCAGTTTATGGTGCTTTGTTACAACAGCCCTAGAAAACAAGTACACATGGAAATAATGATTGTATCTCACAGGATTATTGAAAGATTGAATGAGAGAGGCAGAATGCACACGACATGGTAATCTATAATATAGTCTTTTATAAGTGTGTCAGGAAAACAAACAAAACTTAGAAATCCAGACATGCTGAGTCTGAATCTCTTGTTCTCTAGACACAGAACTGAAACATTCTTTCTTTACTTCTATTTTACAGATGAAATACCTAAACTCATGGAAATGAAAAGTATATTGTTGTCTTTTCAGTTTTAGGAAACTAAATTAGGGGGAGAAGATTTTCTTTTTTTTTTTTTTTTTTTTTTAAGCACCTGGCATAAAAACACAAAGAAACATAACAGCAGGGCCAGACAGAACAGAAGCTAGACAGGGCATCCATACACAGTGAGGGCTGAGAAGGTTAACACAACAGTGATCTCATTTCTGACAAACAGCCGGAAAGAACCAAGCACGTCATCAGGCGCCTCAGAGGCCGATGACAGTCCTGCCAGCACGCTTCCATCTGCTCCATGTTCTAGAGCTGTCTTGGCCACCTCTGGGGACCTCCCCATCAAGCCCCTTGTGAAGATGCGCTCTGTTGCTCAAGGCTCTTCCCAGCCTCAACCACCCTGTCCCTGGCAGACCAACGAAGTCGAGGTGCTCAGAAGGGACTTCCCACCAAGAGCACCCTTCCCGAAGGCAGGGGCCTGAGCTGGGGCCAGGGAATCAGCATGTGCTGCCACACACTTTGGATCTTTCTTTCTGCTCTCACTCCTGGTCATGCGATTCTATTGGGCCTGAGCAGGCCCATAGTCCATGACCTGCAGAATGGCCACAAGTCAGTTGGTGGCAGGATAAGACAGGTAAGAATGCATAGGGGCTGGAGAATCTGCCAGGGACACGGGGAAGAGGAGGGGCTCCAGGGTTTGTTGTCTTTGGCCCCTTCCAATGCTCTTTCTCCCTTAGGAAACAGCGCACACAAGTGTCTAACCCACACGTACCCCCTACATGAAGTATGCAGAGAGTGTTCACCTACCCGTGCCCCTCCCTTGAGGATGAGGTCACCTCCTGAGCTCCTTCCTGTGTATGTGAGCGTAGCTGGCAGGTTCTTTGATCTCCTGCCTCCCTCTCCTGCAGGTGACCTCTGAATGGCCTCAGGTGGGGGCTGAGATGACAGAAGCTCTGGGCAAAATGTGCAGCTTCTGCCTGTAGGGAGCGGAGTCCAGCTCCAGCTGACCTCAGCAGGTCCCAAGCAGATCTTCCCAGCTGGTGTGCACGTGTCACTTCATCCCACTCCAGAAAGGCAATTCACTAAACGTGCCATTTGATGTGACGGAATATTTATCCTTTGATGGAATGCTGCTTAGAGATACATTCATGTGGCAGAAAAAAACAGCCTTTTCTGTGAAACTGTGACTTACTTCAGGGTGCTGAAACAGAATTCTTTATGATTATAAGTGCCTAGAACACACAATGTGGTCAGGAATATGCAGTAGATCAGAGAGTAAACTTCTGAAGAAAATTTTGAGAGACCTGCTTTATTTTGCAGAATTTCCAAAAATTATGTTGCATGCGGCAAAATTTACCCTTTTTAGCGTAAAGCTTCATGACTTTTCACAATTGCAGACATACACAAAGCCATCACCATGATTAAGACATAGTAGAACATTTCCAGCATCAAAAAAATGTCCTTATGCCTTTGTTATAGGTTGAAGCCTGTCTGCCAAAATTCATAGGTTAAAGTTCTCAACCCCAGAGCCACAGAATGTGATCTAGTTTGGAGATTGGGTCTTTACAGAGGTAATCAAGTCAAACATGAAGATATTAGAGGGGAAGTTTGGAGACACACACATGCAGAGAGAACTCCCACTGAGCATGAAGATGGCCATCTGTAAGCCAAGGAGACGCCTGGGGCAGCTCCTTCCCTCGCCTCTATGGAAGGTACCAACCCTGCCAACACCTTGAATTCAGATCCCTGACCCCTAGCACTGTGGGACAATGAATTCCTGCTGTGTATGCCACCTAGTTTGCAGTACTTTGCTGTGACAGCCCAAGGAGAATAATTTAACATCTTTATATTGTCACCTCACCCTCCTTCAATCCGGTAATTTATGATCTGATTTTTGTCTCTATAGTTTTGCTTTTCCTCCAAATGTCATACAAGTGGAATCACAAATGTACTGCACATAGACTGAATCCAATTTCTTTCATTCAGCATAATGCTTTTGTGATTCATTTGCTTTTCTTCTTCTTTTTTTTTTAATTGATTCTTATTGCTGAGTAATATTCCATTGTATGGATGTACAGTTTGTTTATTCATTCACCAGTTGAAGGACATTTGACTTATTTCCAGGTTTTGGTTATTGCAGCTAATGCCTCTGTAAATGCTCACATATGCAAGTCTGGGATGTGAACATGTTTTGATTTCTCTTGGGTCAATAGCTAGGGGTAGAATTCATGGATCATATGATAAGTATACTGGTAAATCTGTAGGAAACTACATAGCTATTTCCAAAGTGCCTGTTCCATTTTTGCATTTCCACCAACAATCCATGAACCCTTAGGTAGTAAATTAATATTCTCACTACATGTGGTAGCATCTAGATTCTTTCTCCCCCAAAATACTAGATATGCATGAGTAACTCATTGTAGCTTTAATTTACTTTTTTCTAATAATTAAAATATGAAGCATCTTTTCAAGTAGGTATTTGCCATCCATAACTTCTCTCGAGAAATATCTATTCAGATCTTTTCCCCATTTTTATTTTTTTGGCACTGGGGATTGGACTCAGGGGCATTCTATCTCTGAGCCACACCCCCAGCCCTTTGTACTTTCTAGTTTGAAACAGGATCTTGGTAGGTTACTGAGGGTCTTGCTAAGTTGGTAAAGCTGCCTTCAAACCTGCCATCTTCCTGTCTTAGCCTCCCACACACTGGAATTAGAGGTGTGTGTCACCACACCTGGCCTTTTCCCCATTTTTAATTGGGTTGTTTGCTTTCTTATTACTGAGTTTTGCGAAGATAAAAGTTCTTTATCAAATATATGTTTTACAAACATTTTCTAGCAGTCCATGACTTATCTTTTTATTTTCTTAACAGTGTCTTCCGAAGAGCAAGTTTTAATTTTTTTTAATGAAAGCCCTATCAAGTTTAACCACATTTTTATTTTGATGTAGACTAATTTATCAATGTTTTTCTTTTATATATCATGCTTTTGGTGTCATATCTGACAAATCTTTGTCTAACCCACAACCACAAAGATGTCCAAAACACTTGCTCATCCTGAATGAGTGGTTGATTCTGATCCTACATAAATCATTTATCCTTATTCTGCCTTAGTTGATCTCCGTGTGAAAAATCTTGATTGAAGTAGAAAAGTGATCTTCACACTTTTTGAAAGCAAGAGAACCTATTTTCCCTGAGACCATGTATGGTATCCCCATATATAAAACACATAAAAGTATTCCTGGGGCCCTCCCCTTCTGAAGACTCTTAAACAGTGATTCCTTACCTTTCATAAGTACCCAAACCTCTCCAGGACCCTGGGGAAATGCAAATTCCGACTCATCTGCATATAAGGCTGAGGTTCTGCACTTCTAACAAGTTCTAAGGGAGTGGCTACTGCTTTTCTGTGGACCTCATTTCCAATGGCAAAAGCCCAGAATCCTCTCAAGGCCAAAGTGGGAAGTGTGTGTTGAACAATATAAGACTCTAGATTCTGATGATGTGTTTCTTCTAAGGAGATCAAAGTTCTTCCCCATCACAAATTCCCTTTTCTACCCTCCTATCTGCTCCATGACAGTCCCTATTTAATTTATGGGTACACCAAGGCCAAAGTTTGAGCTAGGTTCACTGGAACCTGGCAGAATTAGGAAGAGCAGAATGCTGCCAACAACTGGAGACTAGAGCCATTGTGAAGTGTGTGACAGTCATTGTTAATACTAAGAACTTGTGCTGTTGCCTCAGAAACCCAAACTGTCATAAGGGAAAGGGAAGAGGGAATTTTGACTGGCATAACTAAAACTTGGAGGTTATGCTGGTTTCAGGTATAGTCAGATCTAGCTGTCTGAATGATATTATTAGGATATCTCTAGGAAGTCTCTGAAACTTCTAGCTCTGTACGCCTCTAAATTGGTTTCATTCCCAGACAGACTCTCCACATGCCATGGTAAGAAGACCACTAGCTGGTCTAGACCTACATTCCATCACGTAGCACCATCAGCAGAAAGGCATTCCCCCCCACCTTTATTCCAATAGTTTCTGCAAAAACCCTACATTTGCATTCCATTGGCTTAGCTCAGCTCACACGCCTATTCATGTGACAGTGACTTCAACCAGTGGGACTCTGGGCGCAGTGATTTGATGGACCAGGCCTAGACGAAGCCTGGAACCTGGGGATGGAGTCAGCATCACCTGAACCACATGCAAGAGAAGAAAGGAAAAGAAAGGTTCCCAAAGAAAAGGGAAATGCCCTAGCTTGGTGGGCAAACTACGGCATCCAAACCAGAATCATTATGAGTTACGTGCATAAAAGGCCATGCCTTCCTTGCTGTTATTTACAAGGGAGAGGAATCTTTAACTCAGGCCACGCAGGAAACTCTGCCATTGTGCCTCTGCCACCACAATCCCTTCTCAGCATCTTTTCCCATCTCCTGGGACTCCCATGCACCATTTTTAGTGCAGCTTTTTCACTCCCAACACCCAGGATTGTCATGTAGCCTTGTCCGGTCAGAGAAAAGAGTTCTCATCTCAGTGCCAGAGACCTATATTACTACCTATCCCAGAGTGAACTGGATTCTTAAGTGACAATTTCCACAAAGCAGGATGCTGGAATAAAGCAATTGTGCACTAAAGATGGAATTTTAGGCCCTGGGGGATTCCTACACCACCCCCCCCTCAGAAGAAGGTCCACTTGGACTTGTTAAGTCCCATGTCCAAGGTCATAACCTTCTACCCTAGAGCAACCCCCTCTGTCTGGAGGCGGCAATCAAAACAGGTGGTGCCACAGCAAGCTGATTAATGGCACTGCCAGGCCTGTCTTGGGAGGGACCTCTAACTAGGAGTGCAGGTGGCAAACCTTGCTTAATTATCAATGCGAAAAGCCTGTAAACTGAGACCTCAGGAAGGGAACATTCCTGCCTTGTCTCTGGCAGACAGAAGAGACTGGTTGGGGCCTGAGAGCCATCAACCTCAGTCATTCAGGGAGTTAGAGACACCCCCCCACCAAGTGTCAGTCTGCAGACAGGCCTGTGGGGCTCTCCAGCAGGAGGAGGATGGCTCTGGCCATGAAAGAACCAGTTCTGGCCAGGTCGTGGGATCTCCTTGATGTTCTATGATGTCAGCTTAGGCTGATAGGGCATTTTATTGAATGACATGAATTCCAGCTTCAGTAACAGTACCCCAGTGTCAACAGTGAATGTAAATAGATTGTCTTATAAAATGAGAAAATATGTGCACGGTGCCCCACCCTCCCCCTTCCTGAGCATACGAGCTATGAGACCACACTTGGCACCCGTGGGCTCCTCTCACTTTTTCACCCAACTTACACAATGCTCCCCTTTATGCGCTGCCCGCCGGGCTTCATGGGAAGGGCACTCAGTGTGTGCAGTTTGACTACAGTAGTACTGTACACGGTAATCATTAACCCGAAATGGCATTTACGATGATGAGATGGTGGTGTGTGCTGCTCTCCCTCATCCCTCCAGCAAACAGAATGTACTGACTTTAAAACAGGTAGGACCAGTTGCTGCTGGGCTCTCAAAGACACAGTGTTCTGCTGTGGAATTAGCCACGGATAATAGGCCCATTGACTCTGGAGGCTGGCGCTTTCCTTTCCGGGATGCACAAACACAGGAGTTGAGCCTAGACCCCAGAGACTGCTGGGGAGGTTTGGGTTGCTAAATGGGCTTTGCTCACTCTCTGGAAGAGATATCTCCCAAGCTGGGTGCAAACCCCTTTGAACTGAGCCCTGGATTGGAGGCTGGGCTGAACCTTTGGTGGCTATGTACCTCAAACACAGTTTTATCACCTTAGGGCTTTTTGCACAATGGCCTGGTAAGTAGGAGCAAATCAGAGTTTAAGAGTGGCTGGGTTGGAGGTGAGGGAAAAGGCATAGAGGAATTAGCTAGTTTGCTCAAAAATTGCACAGTCAGCCTGGGCCAGGACTGGAAGCAAGCAAGTCTCCGGAGTTCTGTGTTTGGGCTTCCTTGGAGGCTAAGGGAACAAGTACCTCTGCTTGGAGTCTCTATTCTAAGCTTGGTTCCCAGAATGAGGAATCTGGACCTCTCTCCCTCCCTGTGCCCCTCATATCTACTTGGATAGAGCAGGAGAAGTGAGTGTGGCTAACTTAGAGGCAAAGAAAATGGGTACCAGTCTGGCTTAGTGACCCCTCACTGTGATGACAAGTAGATCCCTTCATGGCCTTGAACCTCAGCTCCCTCATCTAGAGAGAGAGAGAGAGAGAGAGAGAGAGAGAGAGAGAGAGAGAGAGAGAGAGAGAGAGAGAGAGAGAGGTCTCCAGGGCCAGCCGCAGTGCTCACACTCAGTAGCCTGCACTCTGCCATGAGCGGCTCTCCTCCTTGCAGCAGCCCCTGAGAGCACTGGGTGAGGTAGGGTGAGGGTGAGGATGTCAGGAAGGAAACAGAGGCCCCCCCCAAAGTGCACCACTGTAATCCCAGGACTTGGGAGATTGAGACCGGAGGATTGCAGGTTTGAGGCCGGCCTTAGCCACTTAGCGAGACTCTCAGTAACCTAGTGAGACTCCATTTCAAAACAAAAAGACAACAAGATCTGGGGGCATAGCTTGGAGGTAGAATACTCTGGGTTCAATCTCCAGTACAAAAAAAAAATCACTAATCTGGAGCTTGTATCTTCCTCCCAGTGACTAATTTGAGTCCTACTTGGAAAAAAAAAAATGCTAAAGAGTCCTAGTCAAGCTCTTAAGTCTATTTTATGTAACTCTTGTCATCTTTAGACTAGATCCTGGATTTTCAGACCTAGTGACTTGCCAAGACCCCGGGGAGAATGAGTGGCAGATGTGCTCCTGTTGGTAGCTTGTTCCAGCGAGCAAGCGAGCATGTGGCCACTGTGTTCAGCGGAGGCGGCTCACCATCCCTCCCTTGGTAGTGGCAGCGGCGGTGGCGGTGGCAGCAGCAGGATGAGATCTCTTCCTAATAAGGTCATAACGAGGAGAGATCAATGATGAGTCCAGACACTGTGCGATGCATGGATTTTTTTTATTTTTTAAAATTACAAACTGATGACATTTGTGCTCTGTGCCACCCCATATGAAGACATGGAAAGTAAAGCTGAGAGGGTGGCTTTCTTGAAATCACAAGGTTTGCAATTTGAACCCAAACAGTCTGACTATAGAATCTATTCGCCTAACCTCTACACCACACTGCTTTGTTAAAAATGATGTCAAGATTCCAGATTGGATAACCAGCGGGCAACAACCCCCTCCTATGGACTGTGTCTGTCCTTGGTACACTGGGGCAAGATTCCTGGAGTTGGAGCCCCCGTTGTCCTCCCCTGTGCTCTCCAGCCCCTAAAAAAGAAGCACTTCTCCACATTGCCAGCAGGCGAGCTCAAGGGTCTGGCCAGTGGGCGAGCTCTGCCATAGTGAGAGTTGGTGGAGAAGACTCAAAAGCAGAAGAAAAGAGCATCATAGCTATCTGGTTCCTGATGCAAAGGCAAAGAGGACATCCACCTGGAGACCCTGGAAACTCTCGCTGGATGGATGGAGATCCTGTTGCAGTGACAGTTGGTGGTGGGGTGTGGCGGGGAGATGTGCTTGGTGATACTTATCTGGGTGTCATGGCCATTTTCAAAATGACCAGAGCAACTGCAAGTACATGTCACTGTCTTGTATGGAAGAGACTCATTCCTGATATAATCTTCCAAATTAATACAGGGGAGGGTACCTGCCTGCCAAATGGATAAGTTAAATCTGTTCCCAAGGGACTTAGCAATGGGATACTCTGCCCTAGAACTCTGAGGTGGAGGCAAAGAGGCCAAATTGCCTGGTGTGTTGCCACGTGCCTCTTATACCCTGGGGTATTGTGACACTGGGTCATGTAATATGCCTCCCTCTGATCTCAATTCTAGGAAAAGTGCTCGGTTTTGTCAAAGAGAACTAGCTGACCTCAGGTGGGAATGTACCCAGAACCACATGGCACCCTTGTGGCAGACCTGAGGTAGTCATTTCAGTTTATGAGCAACTGACTCTAAAAGTAACTGGAGTTTATGGAGCCAAAGTTCATGAAGCACAGGCTATGAGGTGTGTGGTTTTTCTTAGATAGACCGTGCCTTCTCCAAACACACACCCTCTTCTTCAGGAAAATCTCCCCATAGCCTCCTGTCAGGACCAGGACCCCTGGGATTTTATTCCTGTGATTCTTCTTAGCAGCTCTTATCAAAATAGCAATTTAAATAATTACTTACTCGTGCATTGGCACACATCTGTAATTCCAGTACTTGGGAGGCTGAGACAGAAGGATCGCAGGTTCGAGGCCTCAGTAATTTAGTGAGACCCTTAGTAACTTAGTGAGACCCTGTTTCAATAAAAAAATAAAAAATAAATAAAAGGAAAAAGGAAGCTCAAAAAAAATAAATAAAATAGAGTTGAGAGTATAGCTCAGAGGTAGAATGACCCTGTGTTCAATCCCAGTACCACTAATAAACAAAAAAACAAATAAATAAATACTTACATAACCATTAGCTTAATCTTGGTCATCTGTCTCAGGCTGCCAACTCCACAGAGGAATTAAAGCCTATCAGTTTATTAGAATCTGGTACAGTGCTGGATCTTCAGAGCCATTCAGCCAACATTTGCTGAAGGAGTGGATAGGGAGAACATTACATTAAAAATGGGTGAGAAAGTGTTAGAACTAGACATTGCCTTATATGTTCACTTTAATCTGAACTGTAAGACCCAGAGTGATAGTGATTTCTTCAGGGTCACATGGCTGGTGACAAGCGAGCTAGAACTAGAATCCAAGACCCTCCACTTCAGTCCCTGCATCAAGTTTCATTCATTCATTTAGCTCTGCTTGCTACAGCCTGAATACAGGCACTAACCCCCAAAGATCCATTTTCTAAAGTCCTCACAGTGATGCTATGGGAAATGCAGCAGATCTTTAAGAGGTGGGGCTTAGAGGGAGGTATTTAATTCACTGGAGGCATGTCCCTGCAACCCCAGACTATGCTCTTGCTCTCTGATGCCTGTTGTGAATGGTTTGCTCCAACACACAACCCCATTGTGGCCATTCAGCACCTTCACAGAAGCCCAAAGCCGTGAGACTGCCTGAATTTGAACTGGAACCTCCAGAACTGTGGGTTCAAGAGACCTTTTTGCTGTATAAGTTAACTTGCCTCTGGTAGTTCATTATAATAATTGCTCTGGATTCAAATTATATGCCATACTCGTTGTTCAATGGAGTCCCTGCTTAAAGTCTATCATTGATGTCCTGAATGTAACCATAGTCACTCCTGATCAAGGCCTGCAAGCCTAACATCATCCTATCCCTGCCTCCTCCAACCAAATCCACACTCTAGATTTCACTAGCTGCACTCCATCTACATTTACCCTATTCTTCTGTTGCTCAATCATATCAAATTTGCCATTTATTTTGCCTGTTACAATTTCTGGAAGATCTGCACATCCTTTTCAAATAATGCCACTTACTTTGACCATCCTGTGTTATGCAACCCTTCCATACCATCCCCAGCATTCTTTGTCATGTTTTTCCATTTTCACTTCATACTACATATTGCTCTTCTGAAATAATTTTCTTATATATTACTTATAAAATCATGTCATAATGTGAGTGGCATTAAAACAGGAACTTTGTCTTGTACACCAGTATGTATCCAGCACTGAAATCAGCCCTGCATATGTGTTTATTGAATTGGTTGAATAAATTAGAGTTCATAACACATCTATTTAGTTGGAGATCCTACTTTTGATTTGTTCCTGAAAATGGTGGTAAAAGGGGAAAAAAAAACATAAAAATACTAGAATTTGTGCTTGGAAAAGGAAGGCCTAGACAGGTCAGACATCCCCCAAATTGGCCAACATCAGAACTACCAGGAGAGTTGGTAAAAATAGACCTTCCTGGGAACCATCCAGTGCCTAATGGATCAGAATTGCTGGCTATTGACGTAAGATGGACCAGTTTGAAAAACCACTAGGTGATAGGATTCAGAGCCAAGTATATGTTCTTACCTTTGACCTCATATCTGTACTTCAGGGAAATAATTCTAACACAGAAAGTCTTTGTGGACAAAGATATGTATCTCATTTAGTTAATAAAAGTGAAAATTTTCTATTCTAAATTTCATTTATTTGTACTTTGACTGCTTCCTTCCTTCTGTTTATTTGAGCTTAATTTTCTTTTCTTTTTCTAGTTTCTTGAGGTGGAAAATTCATTTGTTGGTTTGAGATTTTTCTTTTACAAAAATATGGGCATTTATGGCTACAAATTTTCCTCTCAGCACTCCTTTAGCTGTAACCTATGGATTTTGTTTCATTTTCATTAATTGCAAACTATTTTTAATTCCCTTTGCAATTTTTCTTTGACCCATTGGTTATTTATTATTGTGTTTGATTTCCTCATATTTGTAAATTTCCTACTGTTTATTTCTAACTTAATTGCATTGTAGTTAGAGAACAACTATTTTATGATTTCAGATAGTTTCAACTTATTAATACTAGTTTTATTACTTTAGATATAGTCTGTCTCTCCTGTAGAGTATGCTATGTATATTACAGGAGTGTTCTATAGATGTCTGTGAGATTTAGTTGGTTTGCAAGTCTATACTTGTGTTGATTCTGCTTAGTTGTTTTATTCATTATTGAAGTGCTCCATTGGCATTTCCAGTTGTTATTGTTGCAATGCCTATTTCTCCTTTCAGTTCTCTCAGGTTTTATTTCCAACTTTATGGCAATATGAAAGACAAATAAAAATTATACATATATATACACATACACACATTCACAGACACTTAAGGCATACAACGTTATGTTTTAATATTTGCATACATGCTAAAATGATTACCTTATCAAATTTGTTATCAAATCCATTGCTGAACATAATTCTGTCAGTTTTTACTTAGTGCATTTTGAGATTTCATTGTTAATTGCATATATATTTATCATTTTAATATCTTCTTAATAGATTCATGCTTTTATTACAAGATGAGTATTCTTTATCTGAAATAGTGGAGACCAGGAATGTTTCAGGTTTTCTTAGATTTTAGAATATTTGCATATACATGGTGAGATATCTTGAAGATGGAATACAAGTCTAAACATGAAATTCATTTATGTTTTATGTATATCTTTCATGTATACATATAGTCTGAAGGTAATTTTATACAAACTTTTAGTGCACCTGCAGTTTGATTGTGACCCATCACATGAGGGTAGGTATGGAATTTTCCACTTGTAGTATTATAATGGTATTCAAAATGTTTTGGATTTTGCAGCATTAAGATTTTGTATTTTCATATTATAGATGCTTAATCTGTATCATGAAATATCCTTCTTTGTTTTTAGTAACAACTCTTTGTTTAAAGTCTATTTTGTCTATTACTATAGTCACTCTAGACCTCTTTTGGTTACTCTTTGTATGATATGTCTTTTTCATCCTTTCACTTTCATCCTATTAGATATATAAAGTAGATCTTTTGTGGATAGCATATAATCATATCACTTTTACATCTAGTCTTTAATATCTCCTCTTTATTGGGTACTTAATCCATTGATATTTAATACAATTAGTGATAAGATTTATATGTATCATTTTGCTATTAGTTTTTTCTATGTCATACCTCCTTTTTGTTGCTCTATTCTCAAATACTGTATTCTCTTCTATAAGTAAATATTTACAGTATAATATTTTAATTTATTTGTTTCTTATTTTATATAGTATAAATTATAATAACATGTATTATTTATTATGTTACATATAATTCCTTGGAAATTACAATTGCTATCTTAAACAATGTATTTTAAGGTAAGTTAATTTCAATAGTATTCAAAATTTTGTTCTAATAGACCTCCATTTCCACCTCTTCCTTTGTTCTAGTACCGTCATAAAAATTACATCTTTATTATAAGCCCATCAATTATTGTTTTGCCTTTTAAAATAGATGTGAGAATAACAGAGTTATAAACAAAATGTATGTATATAAAATCTTTTATATATACAGTTACTTTTGCTAATGTTCTTTATTTCTTTTTGTGCATTCACATTACTGTCTGATGTAATTTCTTTTCACCTTAAGAACTCTCTTTAGTGTTTCTTGTGGATAGGTCCTGCTACCAGTGACCACTTCTAGTTTTTGTTTATCTGGGAATGTCTAATTTCTCCTTTCATCAGAATGAAAGTTTTAATTGACAGCCTTTTTCTTTGGTACAGAAATTGTCATCCCACTGTACTATGGCCTGTATGGATAAATATTGATGATGTTGACCTCAACTCAACCTCCCCACCCTATCAGAAAAAGGAGTGCCCATTTTCAGGTGTAACTACCCGCTACCTTAGTACCTATTCTTTAACATATAATAGTCAGCATTCAATCAAAGATCAAGAATATGATGATCCATTTTCAGATGATAGCAATAACCTGAACCACACCTAGGTGTTGTAACTATCAGACAAAGGTTGTCAAGTAACTGGAAAACCCACCTTTTTAGAGGTATAGATAACATGCCTCTTGGTGAGATAAAATAGAGTAATGGAAAATGGTCTAAAGGAAGGCAGAAAAGGAAAAAGATAAGAAGAAAGAACAGATGTCACAAATAGAAAACAATGCTCAAGATGGAAGATTTTAATTTAGCCACATGAAAAACTACATTAAATGTTAATAGCCAAAATAATGCAATTAAGATGAAGGGGTTGTTGAATTGGATATAAAAGCAAGACTCATTTATATGTCATTGATAAGAGTCTGACTTTAGATATAAAGCAAAGATTAGAGAAAACAAAAGGAATAGTGAAAAAAGTATTATGCAAACACTAATCAAAAGAAAGAGGAGATAGATAAATATAGACAAAGTGCATTTCAGAACTGGTATTATTACCAGTGGTAAAAAAGGCATTATATAATGGCAAATGAATCAAGAAGATATAATTCTAAATGTTCACATATCTAATAGTAAAGCTGCAAAATATATGGAGAAAAAATGATAGAACCAACAGGAAAAATACAAATATAAAGTTATATTGGGGGATTTCAATACCTTTCTTACAGCAATCGATGGAGTAAGTGGGAAAAAATCTGCAAAGATATTAAAGAGTTGGGCAACAAATTAACATAATGAACACTTAGTAAACCCTGAAACAGCAGCAAAATATACATTCTTTTCAAATGTACATAGACTATTCACTAAGAAAGGCAGTATTAGAGATTCCATTTCTTTGAACCAGGCATGTTTTTTCCAGCTCACAGTATTTTCTCTGTTCTCTTGCTTGGATTGTTCTTCCCTGTGCTCTTCAAATGGCTGGCCTCTTCTCATCTTTAAGGAGACTGTACAATTGTTACCTCCTCATAGAAGCCTTCCTTGATGACTGTATCTAAATATTTCCCCAGTCCAACTGTTATGGTCCCTCTGATGATCTAATCTCTTTTGTTTTGTTCCTCTTCCTAGATCACGATTTTTACTCTTTGTTTCCACTAGACTGAGAATAGCCAGACCACATATAAAAATAGCACTCTGAGCCACAACCAGTAATGTTCTCAGAAAAACCAACCCCATTATCTATAATAAACAGGCCAGGAAGCCAGCCTCGCATCAGTCAGAATTTCAGGAAGCCAGGGTGCTATCTATAGTGGCAATCTAGAAAGCTAAACAATAACTTGTATGGCAACTGTCCCCAAATGGCCAAGAATTGATTAATAACTGACAGCTTGCCTAATTTTTTTTCTTTTTTCTTTTTTGGTACTGGGATCGAACCTAGGGGCATTCTACCTCTGAGCTACACTCCCAGCCCTTTTATTTTTTATTTTGAAATGGAGTCTCGAAAGGTTGTTGAAGTTCTCTCTGAGTTGCTGAGGCTGGCCTTGACCTGGATCCTCCTGTCAGCAGCCTCCTAAGTACTGGAATTACAGGTGTGCACCACCACGCCAAACTCAGCTTCCCTAATTTTTGTCTCTACTTCCAATTTAGGACCAATCAGAGAAAAATCAAATATTCACCCCTAGCCAATCACATAGGATGCCTACTTCTAGCTATCTCACCTGCAGCTTCCAGTCAAGGTGTATTTGAAGCCGCCTCTTTTTTTTTTTTTTTTTTTTTTCCCATTACAAAGCTTCCCCACTTTTCTGTATTGCTAAAGTGCAAATGACTGTGGAGGATCTCCTTGCAAAAACAAATTCAAAATAAATAGCCCTTAATGCTTTTCTCATTCAGTTGATCTTCATTTATTTCCATGAGAATACAAAAAGGAATGGACCATGCCTGGTTAACAATGCCTGAGCCATTGTAGTCACTCCATAAGTACTTATAGAATGGGGGGGGGGAGAAGAATGGAAATTCAAACTTGTTAGTTGTATAGTCATCTCCTCCCCAGCCTGGCTTCAAATTTGTGTATCACTGTATCCACTCTTACATCCTCCAAGCACACTTTTCTCAACCATATCTTCTTGCCTAAGATCGTTGTACATTTGTTTCTATAACACAACTAAAGTCTTTTCTTCTCCACAAAACTGTTTTTGGATCATCCTTGCCCTCGCTGACTTGTTTTCGCCTCTCTGAATGCCTACAGCACATACCACCTCATTTGGAATTTAATTTCTTTCAGTTCATAGGGTATCTACTTTCCTGGGCTGGATGGTTGATTTTTTTCTTTTTTAATATTCATGGTGTCTAGTACCAGCTACAGTAATTTACTCTTATCATAATCCTGAGGGATACATACTATTAGTTTTCCATTTTACAGATGAGGAAACTATAAAACAGAAACACAGAGACTAATTCTCTCACCTAATAAATTAGTAAGAGGTGGAGCTGAGGTTTGAATTTCCTTCTGCCTGACTTATATAGTATATATGCCCATATATAACATATATTACCTAAGGTATATAAGCTTCTTTTGGTATGCTGTGCTCTTATTAGGTCCTCAATAATATTTCTGAAATTAATGAAATAACTAAGTTCAAAAGTTGCATAAACAAAAGAGAGAAGGGTTCAGAGCTCTTTAGGAGGGACTTACTGACCAGATGAGTTGAATTACTGCCCCCCAAGTTCAACATTGTAATTCTAGTCTCCTGCTTTGACCCTAAGGGCAAGTCATTGTGTCTTCAGGACTTCTTGACCTACTTCATATTACATTTTTCTTTGGCTTGCCTTTGACTTGAGATGGAGCTAAACAGTGGCTAAGGGATATTTGATGACCACAGCAGTTCTTTTCTTGGCATTGTGCATCATCAATATACATCAATTCAACCACTTCGGTTTTGTCATGCTGGTGATAGAGCCCAGGACCTCATGCATGCTAGACAAGCACTCCACCATTGAGCTAAATCCCAAGCCCAGCCCCCAACCACACATTTTGAGATGTGGTACTGAGTGCTAAGGAGGATGCCAACACTAACCAGGTAAGAGTATATCCTTCAGCAGCTTGTAATAAAGAACTATGATTAGCAATTCAATATAGATAGAGACCTTCCTTTCCTCACTACATCAAAGCTAGGATTTACCACTGTTTCATAGGTTATAGGCTCTTGTATAATTTGTATGTGTGTGTGTGTGTGTGTGTGTGTACTGGGAACTGAATCCAGGGCCATTATACCTCCAAGCTACACTCTCAGCCCTTCTAATTTTTTGTTTTGAAACAGGGTCTCATTAGGTTGCAGAGAGTCTTGCTAAGTTGCTGAGGCTGGCCTTGAACCTGCTATCCTCCTGTTTCAACCTTCCATGTACTGGAATCACAGGCATGTGCCACCATGCCTGGCCAATCCCCATATAATTTTGAATACATATTGGGTTGAAGGGTTGGAAAGATATTTTTTATTGGCTAAACATGAGATGTTCTAATACCTGCAAAATTGCATCTGAAAAGTTGTCCAGAAATTATTTCAGAAAAGACTTGAAAGCACTTGGAAAAAGAGTGTTGGGTGAAGTAAATATAAATATAATCTTTGTTCAGTAACATGCCTTGAAGGGATCCACGCATCATGATGTCTGTCCTGGAAGCAGGGAAACATTATATTGTGTGGCAATTATAATCCCACCAACTATTACCATGAAGTCCAAATTAGCAGAGCAATGGCAGCAGGGAAGCCGGGCGTGGTGGCACACGCTTGTAATCCCAGCATTCGGGAGGCTGAGACCGGAGGATCCGGGTTCGTGGCCAGCCTCAGCTACCTAGTGAGGCACTCCACAACTTAGTGAGATTCGGTTTCAAAATAAAGAATAAAAAATAGGACTGGGGGTATAGCTTGAGGGTAGAACTCCCCTGAGTAGTTCAATCCCCAGCACTGCAAAAAAAAAAAAAAAAAAAAAAAAAAAAATGGCTGCAGGGAAATTCCCAGGGTCACTAACTCTGGACAGCCCCTTACCTTCTCAGCTCTCTCGGGTCAACAACTGGCTTTACTTCATGAGATGTTCCAAAGGAGGTGAACAGGTGTGCCATTATTGAATCCCTGAGAATTATAACCCCAGTATGATCTCAACTAGTTAAAAAATATGTCCATGTGGTGGCGCATACCTGTAACCCCAGGACTTAGGAGACTGAGACAGGAGTATCGGAGGTTCAAGGACAGCCTCAGCAATTTAGCAAGATCCTCAGCAACTTAGTGAGACCTTGTTTCAAAATAAAAAATAAAATAGGAATGGGATGTAGTTCAGAGATAGAATGTCCCCGGGTTTAATTCCCAGTACTGAAATAAATAAATAAATAAATAAATAAATAAATAGATAAATAGATAGATAAATATCATGCACGTAAGTGTATGTACCCAAAACAAATTGTTAAAAAAAAAAACAGAATTTGTTGTACATGTAAGCTCAATTTTCCTTC
>PVLC010031066.1:0-19001 GCA_004027655.1 Graphiurus murinus
CTGCTATTTAAAAAGTGAAAATTTATGTAATTTGCTATCATCAGTCTTCAGTTATACCAGCATTGACAATAAAAATATGCATAGGAGGTAGTTACAATAAAAAATCTGATATTAGCCTATATTCTTCTAGTAACTCATCATTGAAATTTTCTATCATCTATCTATGTATCATTTATCTATATATCTGTCATCTATATATCATCTATCTAGCTCTCTATCATCATCATCTACCTATCATCTCCTATCTACCATCATTCTAGTTTTTTCCTACCTATTTACAGAACAAGTTTAAGATAAGTCATAAATGAATGAACAAAGAAATGAATTTGACATTTTATCAGCTTAAAATATACTGACAACAATGCTGTACAAAGATGGAACAGTATACGCATAGTCTATAATTGGAGGGGCAAGAGTTATCAAGTCAGGGGAAAAAGATATTCAAGAACAGAGGTGAGGACACGAAAGACATCATTCTACTAATACTCCTTCTGTTGGAGCTAAAATCTGAACAAAGTGCAATCAAACATATGTGAGGGTTTCTTGAGATGTTTGACATTCTCTAATCCACTGTACTATAATATACAGCAGTTATTATGCCAGAGAACTTCAAGGTTGGACAAATTCAATTCTGGCTTTGCCAGAATCTGGTAGTCAATAGTTGATTAAGCTGGGCTTCCTTTCACAATTTGCTATATAAGGATCATACCTACCTCATAGCAATGCTATGAAGATTAAAGGAAATGATGTGGGCAAACTACCCAGAATAGCATCTTCCAAAAACAAGCAATAAATGGGATCAGTATTTTCTCTGTTGGAGCAATATGTTCCATCAAAGAAGAAGTGATAACAGGACTCCATATTGAATCCCTGGTCCGAGAGTCTGAGATCTTTCTGTCTAGGATTGATCCTTGGACAATCTATCTTGAATTAAAATTAATGTATTGCTTTTATTCTCAAAACAGTTCTTAAGATCATCCCCAGAATGATAATTAATATGTTATCTTTCTTTAATTCTCTTAATAATTATTAGCCATTTATAGTACTTAATTTATTCAGATATAAATTCTAGTGATGTATTGTCTTATCTGACTTAGATTTCAAGTTCTCTGAATGATACAGATATATCCTAATCATTCTTTGTATCTTTCACCTTTCCTTGTAAATGGTTTGTATAGTTCTCGTACTCATTAAATATTACTATTGAATTTTTTATGCTTTCTAGATCCAAGTCACTTCTATTAAGCTGGTTTTTATCACAATAACAAAATACTCAAATCTTAGTGACATAAAACCAACATACATTTATTTCTGGTATGAGTCTACAGGCATAATCTCATTCCTAAACACACTCTAAGAGAGCATCCTTTACCTGAAACTGGATGTTTTTATGGCAGAGGGAAAAGGGCAAGAGAGATGGAAAAAAGATGGGGTACCACTGAAAATTTATGTTTCAATATGGTGTATATTTCTCATTGTTCAGCTGGGTAAAAGCATATCACATGGCCAAGCTCAATGTTAGTGAGAAGGGAATGGAAGTGAAGTGGGATATGTGTATGTGAGTGGCCACTGTAAGCCACACAACAACAGATGAGAATATGTAATATTTTTAAAAGGAAGGCGAGGCCAGGCATGGTGGCCCAGGCCTGTAATCCTAGTACTTGAGAGGCTGAGACTGGAGGATCACAGGTTAGAGGATAGTCTCAGCACTATAGTGAGACTCTCAACAACCTAGGGAAACCCTGTTTCAAAATGAAATATAAAATGGGGCTGGAAGTATAGCTTAGAGGTAGAACTACTTTGTATTCAAACCCTAGTACTACAAGGAAAAATAAAAAGAAAGTGGAAGAGGATTAGAGAATGTATAGATGAGAACCCTGAGGCTCAGCTATTTAGACCTCAGGGTTCGCTAAGACATTAAATTCACATCACCCACCATTCTCTTCTACTCTAGGAAACTACAATTTCAGAATGAAATATTCAAAGAAATATAGATCATATTTCTGAAGAATCAGTGACTTCTCTTATTCATCAGCTGAAAACTGACTCCTTGACAAAACTCAACCTTTCTTTAAAGACTTTACTACCCTGAGAATTAAAGAAAATGCCTTTTTACTACTAGATTTAAAACTATACACATTCTTCTCACAGTTATTTAGTGACTTCATACCTTTGTTAATTTGCTGTATTCCAGACTGGGTGGTTTAAATGATAACATTTTAGCTTTTCATGGTTGTGGTGGATGGACATCTAAGAAAGTGTCAGCAGAAGTTGGCTACATCCTGCAGTTTCCTCTCATAATTTTTTTCTTTCTATGTGCATCCCTGGGTACCCAGGGGCATCCAAATATCTTCTTTTATAAGAATTCTAGTTAAATAGGATTAGAGTTCACCCTAATGACCTCATTGCAAGTTAATCACCACTTTACATACTCTGTTTCAAAATATCATCATATTCTGAAAGTCTGCTGGTCAAGTTATATATTTTGGTGGGGTACAACATCCCACAGCAGATGTTAAAACATTTTTAATTGTTAAAATACTTTTATTGATGCAATATAATTATACATCATGGTGATATCCAAAGTGTTACAAGCATCCATGCACAAATCATTTGGTGTATTTCTCTACATATTGCCTCCTTTACCCTTCCTCCCTCCTTCCCCAGTATTAAGTAGCCAGCACTTCCAAATTTTATTTACTTTTAAAAATAATATTAAAGACCTAAGCAGTTATAGAAGGCAAGAAAGTTTTCTCACAGATAAATATTTTTCTAAACAAATCCATTAATGTGCATTTAATTGAAACATGTTCTAAATTTGTCTATTTTTATTTTTACCATTGTTCTATCTAGACCAAAAATGCATTTGAATAAGTGTAGATTTTTAAAGTAATATCTTCTAGCTGGGTATAGTGGCTCATGGCTGTAATCCTAATATTTGGGAGGCAAGACAGGAGAAGAGCAGGTTTCAGGCCAGTCTTAGCAAATTTAGCAAGATCCTGTTTTAGGATTTAAAAATTCTGGGGTTGTAGATCAAAGGAGGAGGAATTCCTCTGAACTCAATCTCCAGCATGTGTACAAAATAAATAAATAAATAAATAAATAAATAAATAAATAAATAAATAAATAAAATCTTATACTGAAAAACATCAATGTAGATTGGTATAATTTGGGGGAAAGTTAATCAAACAACATATGTCAGCTTTGGAAATGTGTACCTCACAATTCAGGAACAAAATTACACCACTTGCAGGAAAATAGATAAAACTCGAGAATATTATGCTAAGTGAGTACACCCAGTCCCAAAGAACACATAGATGTATGTTCTCTTTTAATGTGTAAGCTAGAGAGATAATTAACAATAAGTGCAACAACAGATAGATAAGCAGAGACTTCAGGGGAGTAACCAAGGTGATCAGGGAAGGAGGAGAACAAAGTCATAAAGAATGCAATCCTATAAATTATGCTATGAATTTATACAAAATTGCCAATTCCAATCTCAAAGACTTGAGGGGTGAGGAAGAGGGGACCCAGTGTGGAAGGGCAACAGAATGGGTGCATATATTTTTCTTAACACTCTTCACCCCCAATATGTTGCAAAATTATAGTGCGCCCAATTAAAAAAAAATGAGTGTCCTTTTTGAAGTAGAAGTGAAATAAATTATAAAAACTAATGATATTGTGTGTGGACATGAGTAAATACTCAAAAATCACACATAGAAGCGTACACACATATACTCATGAAATTATTACATATTATCTACATGTATCAATATCACATAGGCTTATACTTAATGTGTTATCAATAAGTATCTCTTACATATATACTTTTCTCTTTTTTTGTGGTACTGGGGATGGAATCCAGGGACATTCTACCTCTGAGCTACACCCCCAGCCCTATTTTATTCTTTTATTTTGAAATAGATTCTCACCGAGTTACTGAGGCTGGTTATGAACCTGTGATCCTCCCAAGTACTGGGATTACAAGCTTACACCACCATACATCTGTCTACTCTTTCATTCTTTACTCCAATTCTATCTTCCATATGAGCATGTTAAAGCTTTTTTTATTCTCTCCAATTGACATAAATAGGTACATTATTTTGAAATAAAGTGTGTTAACATCATTTTACAAACTGATATCATTGCATTATTGACATAGTGCCTGAAACCAGCCCTCAAAGCGGTAGAGTCTGGGGTTCCCTTGTTAGGTGGAGATTGAGACAAGGTCGAGATTGAGTGAGCGTATGCTTACATACCATGTATGTTAAGACGCATCTGTTTTAATTCATCTCATGAGTGGTATTTATGCTCATTACAACAAGGTATACAAAAGCAAGAATTTTTACAGCCTTGTTTTTCTCTAAAGTTAAGTGGGTACATTTTTAACTAGAAAGACTATTTCCCATTGTGTTTGATAAGATTTGGGGAATAGCAGAAGTTTACAAAAATACAAAAGTGTAAATGAATTATTCTTTTAGTAGAGAGCAGGGTTAGAGGTTAACAGTGAAGAAGGAGGAGCAGGGGTAAAGCTTTATGGCGAAGAAGAAACTATTCATTAGATAAATCTTTCCTATTTACTCAGGCAGCTAGAAGATAGCTACTTAATAAGTTTTAGGTAAGCGGAGAGTTTGGCAAGCTCTCTGTCTTAAAGCTTCCTTTACTTATGATAAGAAACCTAAGTTTTCTTGACTCAGTTGCGGGTATTTGTAGAGTTAATGAATATCCCTGCCAAGGCCAAGGCATTGTATACAGCCCCCGAATGACTTCAATCCGTTCAGCATCCTGCGCCTCTCAAAAAACCTTTTAATGTGGAAGCAAAGCCCAAATTTCCAGAATAAAATAATGTAAAGCGAGAAATGTCACACGTCCTTTATTTAACAGGCCGAGCCTTGCTCTTAGACCTTAACTGGTTAAGGTAACGCCACAACAATAGTATTCATAAAGAAACCATCAGTGGTCACTAATATCTCAAATAGTGAATACTGCTTCTGAATGCATTATTTCATGACAATTAAACCTACTGTTTAGTATTCTTTGACAAGGGGACTTGAAGCAAATCTTGATTCAGGGGGATCTAAACCATCCTAAATTGGTCTTTAAAATTTATTTTAATGAATACAATTTCAAAACTTTGAAGTAAAGTTAGATATTTTCCAAAGAGACTTAAGTAAATGGCAAGCTGCATAACCACTTTTTCATTGTCTTCTACTTATTTTCTTCTTCATTAATTATTCTGAATGAAATAAAGAGATAAAGGACTAGCTGTAAAGAAATGTAGATCCCTGTCATGTGCACATATAAATGTATCAAATTGAATCTCACTACAATGCATAAGTACAATGCCCCAATAAAATTATTAAATAAAAATTTGCTTTCTAAAATCTCAAAAGATGTAAGTACCTAAAATATTTATGGCCAGTGAATTAAATGAAAATTCACCTAAGTATCCACTTTAGCTAGGAAATGCAGAGGGGTACTCTTAGGCCTCAGGCTTAGTTTTCATTGCAGAGAAGGATGTAAATTAGAGAACCTGGGTTGCAATAGAAAACTACCCAATAAAATTTGCTCAAATATAGATAGGGGATGTTTTAGTTATTACATACATATGACAGTTTCATTGACATAAAGATTAAAGAACAGAGTATCATTAGGAATCCTTGGACTAGAACTAGTATCCCTCTCATTCTCTCTCATCCCTCCTCGTCACAGACCCCATGGTCTCCTTTCCAGAAAGTAGTTTATTTGCTCATGCTTTGTGTCATCCTTCCCATAAGTATAGCTTGAATATGGACATGATTTGTCCTGCTACAAAGTTTTGTCTCAACACTATATGGCATCTTACCTACAGAGCAGCGTACTGCCATGTTGTTTTTCCTAGTTCAACTTCTCAAATTAAAAAAAAATCCATTATGTTAATAGCTTTTCTAGCCTCTGCTCAATCTGCATATTTCTAACTGTGTCCAATAAAAATGTATGATCACATGTGCAACCCCTTTCTGGGGACCAATGGGGCAAGCAAATTGACTTATTTTGTTCTGGTACATGGTAGACACTAATATAAGTCATTTAGGAATTCACTGTCCATTTACTAGCAATAATCTGTAATTTGGCTTTCTTAATTAAGTTTAATCAATTAATTACAAGTAGCTTTGCAGTACTTGTTATGAATCATCACTAGCTTAGCTTCTTCTATAATTAAAAGATAATTATAAGATACACTCTTAGACTTAAAGTAGTTTATAAAATAGTTGGGGGAAAATCACAATACAGTAAATAACTACAATCAGAAAATAATTATATTGATAATTCCTTCAATAGACACATGTGGTAATTAAAGAATAGTTGAATCAAGTTTGAATGTAGTCTGAGAAAATTTCATGAAGTAGACAGGAATTAATATTTGTTCAAAATGATAGGTAGGGCTTCAAAAATTTAGGAGAAATAACATAAAATATACATTTTTTTATATTCTAACATTAATTATCAAATGTAAGTTTTGGCTAAAACAACACTTTTTGTAATTATAGAGGTTCAGAAGTCCAACATCAAGATGTTGGCCAACTCTATTTCTGGTTAAGGTCTTCTTCCTGGTTTCCAGATGTATAACTTCTTTCTATATTCTCACATATTTTGTTTGATCGTTTCAATTTTTTGAAGTAGGCATTGTTTATCTCCTTTCACCGAAGGGGAAATTGAGGCACAGAGAAATGTGTGTACACATATAAAACATCTATCTTCTTGCATAAAATATAATTTAATAATGTCATGCCTGATATTACCTTTTCTAAAAAAGAATATTTAGTACAAAATGGAAGAAATCTTCTCACTTCATCAGCTCATATACTAAAACTGAAATGATGTAGAGATTAGCATGGCCCCTGCTCATGGATGAGGTGCAAATTTGTGAAGCATTACATATTTAAAAAATATATATGATAAAGGCTAATTAAGGAAGAGGGAAAACAGAGTGGCAGTGAGATTATAGATGTCCAACAGAGGGTATAACAGAATAGCCTATTCTCTAATCAGATTTTAAAAATGATGAAAGATAGCCTGAACTTAGGTACAATATCTGGAAGTTTAAGAGTAAGGTAAACTAAAATCTAGAATACACAAAGAGCTAAAAAAAAAAAAACTTAAAAAAACCATTAAAAATGGCCAATTGAATTGAATAAACAAAAAAGAAGAAATATAATTGGCCAATAAATATATAAAAATGTTCAAAATCTTTAGTAATCGGGGGAATACAAATCAAAATAACACTGTTTCATTTATATCCAGTTGGAATGACAATCATCAATAATACAAACAATAACAAGTTCTGGCAAGAATAGAAACTCTTATACATTGCTGGTGGATTGTAGATTAGTACAATCACTATGGAGATCAGTTGGAGATTTCTCAAAAAAACAGGAACAGAACAAACATATGACCTAGTTATACCATTTCCTGGAAACTTTCCAAAAGAATTAAAGTCAGAATACTACAGTGATACATGCATATTCTTATTTATAGCAGCACAACTCACAATAGTCAAATTATACAGGCAACTCAGGTGTCTGTAGGCAGATTAAAGGATAAGGAAAAGATGGCATATAAATACACACACACACACACACACACACACACACACACACACACTAGAATTCTACTTAGCCGTAAAGAACAAAATGATATTATTTGTGGGGAAATAGATGTGACTATAGAATATCATGCTAAGAGAGATTAGCCAAACTCAGAAGGTAAAAAAAAAAAAAAAATATGAAAGTTAGAAAGAAGAAAAAAGGAAAAAAAGGGAGTTTAAAATAATGAGAGAGACCTGCACAGTAGTGGAAAGGGTATTGGGAATGAAATTAAGGAGAGGAAGAGGAGGAATTGAGGAAGGAAACAGTCCAAATAAGAGTATATGAATATATGAAAATATTACTACTAATTTCAAAACGTGTGAGGAGTGGAGTGGGATGTGGAAGGAAATGCACCAAGAGCTGAGGGTATGATTTTTTTTAATCATATTGAACCTCACTATGAAGTACAATTGCAATGCACTAATAAAATGATTTTAAAAGTGAGGGAAAACCATTTATTTTGGATTAGGGCAATGGCTGTAAGTATGAAAAGAATAGGAGAACAGGAGAACATGAGCTATCACGAAATGAGTAATTCTGGGAGCTTATTTATATAGTTTTTAGCTCTGGTTCTGCTCATTGGGAACTTTAAGCCATGTACTGTTTCTGAGAATCAGCTCATCTTCAAACTGATGCTTTTATTCCAATATTATGTAAGGAGACTTCTAGTTTGAGACTGGTAATGTTGATGATATGTGTTGAAAAAAGTCCTTGCCATAGGATTTTACAGCAGGAGAAGTGAGAGAATAAAGGAGAGAGAAAACCAGAAACTACTTTTAGCCTAGCTCTATAGACTTAGCAATCCAAATTTTATTTTAAAACTATGGATTTTGGATTAGGGTAGGTGCGATGCTAAAATTTTTATGCTAAGACTTTTAGTGCTGGTTTTGTTTGTTTCAGAAAGGTAATTTGGCTATCAAATTTTTATATTTATATGTTTTCTGTACATTTCTTGAATAAAACGAGTAAAAAGTTAGGTGTTTTTTTTGTTTCATTTTGTTGAAACTGAGCTAGAAAATATGGGTATATGCGATTTTTCGATAAAATATCTCTGTTACACTTTGGAAAAATTAGTTGTGGATTTTAACAATCCTGATTCCCTGCTGTGTGAAATGGGAAACTTAGAGTATAAGGAAGATCTGTCAAGAGAGTAAGAGAGCTCAGTGCCTTGATTAACAGGCAGCCAGATGTTAAATTTAATTGCCTCTAGAAAATAAGGAAAGCTGGGTTTTCAGCATTAGTCTAACACTTCCTAATCATGGTGGTGGGCTTTTATAGGAGGAAAAAAGGGATGTTTGTACATGAGGCGAACTTATATTTTAAGGAAACACATGTTCATGATAGAGATTTAAATTATTACTTTTCTCTTTTAAAATAGATTTTTATTATACTATATATAAAACACAATAGAATATGCCAAACAACCAAATTTCCACTATTCAATTTAAAAAAAATATTAGCACACGCCATATTCAGATTAATTTCTTGAAGCATAAAATACCACAGATCAAAATGAAACCACAGAACCTTTATAATTCTATTCCTGTTTTTTTTTTTCAGTGAAATTAAGTATCTTTAAATCACCAAGATGTCATATGCATTTATGAATGTATCCCTTTGAATCCCACTATGATCTACAATTACATTACATTAGTAAAATTCTAAAAAATTATCATTTCATTCTCCATGGAGAAAGAGACACAATGAGTATGACAAGATATAACATCAACATTTTTACATAATCACAAATATGTAAAATATGATGTTGTATTTGCATAATTGCTTTTGAAAAAACAATTGTAAAATTTACAAAACTAATATCAGTTTTTCATCTTAAAGAATATTTATAAGAATTACCTGAACATGTGCACATATTTCTTTCTTATTCCATATGTGCATATACTACCTTATATTTATTCATTTGTTTTAAATGAGCATCTAAATTGTTTCCTTTTAAAATACTAGCTCCATAAACAATCTTCTTTACTACTGCATGGAGATGTATATTAGAGTTTTTCTATATATCCACAAGTGCAGAGGCTATTCCAAGAATGAATACTCTTCCCCTTTACCTTTCACTGACCAATCTACAAGGAGAGCATAGGAATTTTTTCATGCCACTAGAAAGGCGCTTGATTACCTATTCTTCATGTCTTCTTTCTTATCTAATTGTTCAAACACTTAAACTTTGTCAACAAACTGGATAGTAAAAAAAATGAATCTCACCTTTTTAATTTACATTTTCTGGTTGTCTGTGGAATTAAAATAATTTTATGCATTTATTAGCTATTTTTGTTTCCTCATCTATAAATTGTCTTTTTGTTGCCCTTGCCAATTTTCATAATTATTTGCAACAGTATTTTAAAAATATTTATGCCTAATCTTCATTTCTTTGCTTTTTTCTTGTGTGTGTGTGTGTGTGTGTGTGTGTGTGTGTGTGTGTGTGTGGCACATTTGTATTACTGGGGATTGAACCTAAGGGCGTTCTACCTCCAATATACACTATACTCCCAGCCCTATTTCATTTTTTTATTTTGAAACAGGGTCTTACTAAGTTGCTTAGGGCTTCACTAAGTTGCTGAGGCTGGCCTTGAACATGACAGCCTCCTGTCACAGCCTCCTAAATAATGGGATTAGAAATATGTGCCACTACACCTGACTTCTTAAATTTCATTTCTTTCTTTTTTTTTTTTTTTTTAACCCAGGAGCATTCTACCTCCATTCTATACTCCCAGCCCTATTTTATTTTAAAACAGGGTCTAGCTAGTTTGATTAGTCTCACTACTTGCTAAGGCTGATCTCAAACCTGAGATTTTCATCTCAGCCTCCCAAGTACTGGGATTAGAGGCTGGTGCCACCATGCCTGACTTTAAATTTTATTTCTAATATTTTTGCACATATTTTAATGATTCAATTATAAAACTATATATTCTTTTGTTAGCATAAATTTATTTTTTCCTGGTTTTTAAATAACTTAATTGCTGCACTATAATTAAACAACATAGTGAGATTCAAAGTAATACATTTATATATGCATACACCACTTGGTGTGTTTCCCTCCATATCCCAACCTGTTCCCTCCTCCTTCCCCCATACATGTTAGTAAGATTGGTAGTGATATCTTCATATATGAATGTAACATTATTGGATCTGTTTTCTTCTTCAAGCTTATTCACATAAATTTAAAGTTTTCACATTTATTGACATCTTTAAGAAATATTTTCTCATTTAAAAATCATAAATTTTTAGCTGGGCATGGTGGTGCACACTTGTAATCCCTGCATTTGGGAGGCTGAGACTGGAGGAGCCGGGTTCGCGGCCAGTCTCAGTTACTTAGTGAGGCGCTCAGCAACTTAGTGAGACCCTGTTTCAAAATAAAGAATAAAAAATAGGGCTGGGGGTATAGCTCGGAGGTAGAATGCCCCTGAGTTCAATCCCCAGTACCGAAAAAAAAATCATAAATTGTTGTCTTAACAAATGCTGGTGAGGGTGTGGAGAAGTGGGAACCCTAATACATTGCTGGTGGGATTGCAAATTAGTGCAACCACTTTGGAAAACAATATAGAGGATCCTCAGATGAATGAGAATGAACCTACCATATGATCCAGCAATACCACTTCTGGGTATCTACCCAAAAGAAAGGAAACCAAACTCTCAGACCAAGCTGCACAGTTTACAATTGCCAAACTATGGAAGCAGCCAAGATGTCCATCAACAGATGAATGGATTACAAAACTATGGGATATGTACACAATGGAATTTTACTCAGCCATAAAGAAGAACAAAATCATGTTATTTGCAGGAAAATGGATGGAACTGGAAAACATTATGTTAAGTGAGATTAGTCAGTCACAAAAAGTAAAAAAATTGTATGCTCTCCCTAATATGTGGAAGCTAGGGAGAAAAAGGGACATAAGAGGGACTCCAGAGGAAGAAGGAGAATCCTTTGATGAGCAAAGAATTTGACTTAACAGAAGGTGATGGAGGGAGGAGGGACAGCCTAATGCACATGATGTACTTTCATGAACATATCAAAGTAAATCACTAAATTGAACTTGAGAAGGAAGGAGGGCAAGGGAGTGGGGGGGGGGGATTGGGGAATGGTTAAACGAGAAATGTGTGGATGTATGCCTTTTTCAGCTTGTACCTAAAAAAGATGTATGATTACAGTGCATCAATTAAAAATAAGATAAAATAAAATAAATAAAAACAAATTAGACATAAAAAATCATAAATTGTTGTCTTAAATTTGCTTCATAAACTGATTAGTTAGTTCATTGATTTATGATACTCAGCATTGAGCCCAAGGCTATTCTACCTCAGAGCTACACCCCCAATCCTACTTTATTTTTTATTTTGAAATAGTTTCTTACTAAGTTTCTGAGAGCATAACTGAGTTGCTGAGGTTGGCCTCAAACCGGTTATCCTCTTGTGTCGGCCTCTCAGGTACTGGGATTATAGGTATGCTGGTAACATTTTAAATATTAAAATTTAAATATTAAAATATCTATCAAAAGTTGGGGATGATGACACACACCTGTAATCCCAGTAGTTGGAGGCTATAACAGTAGGACTGCAGTTTCAAGGCCAGCATGTGGTAAGTTTAGAGAGAACTTGCTTCAAATAAAAAATAAAAAGGGCTGTGCTAATTGAAATCTGCCAGTCTCAGAAAGTCAAAAGTCATGTTTTCTCTTATATGTGGACATTAAAACAGAAATAGGAAACAAAAGGGACTTAGGTCAAATGAAGAGAGAGTCCAGTAGAATAGTAGAAGGGAATGGGGGAGAGAAATGGGGAAGGGAGTATTGAGGAAGGGATAAGTTCAAATAAGGCTATGTCCATACATGAAGCTATCACCACCAATCTTACAGGTATGGAGAGGGAAGGAAGGGGTGTAGGGTGGGATATGGAGGGACATGCTCCAAATTCTGTGTATGAGTATATTGATATCATTTTTAATCTCAGTAAGATGCATAATTACATTGCACCACTAAATATATTTTAAAAAATAAATATATTTTTTAAAAAGCTGTGGCTAGAATGTCCCTAAATTGAATCTCCAGTACCACAATAAATAAATAAATAAATAAATAAATAAATAAATAAATAAATAAATAAATGGGCTGCAGTATAGCTCAGAGGTAAAGTATACCTGGATTCAATTTCCAGTAAAACACACACACACACACACACACACACACACACACACTATTGAAAAAGCATAATTTTTAATGTATGTTATTTTTTCCGGTTAGAAGCATTTATTTAGTAATCTTATTTTTCTACTGATTTTTCATATTACTACTGTCATATCAAATATATATGCAAATATTGAATTTCTTTTGAACTCATAATAAAAGATGCTTAGTAAGCTTAATTTTGTCCTGGTACTTCTCAGTTTTATTTTATTTCCAATTTCTATATAAATATATCACTAAGGTTATACCATAAGTAAAAGATAAAACTATTGAAATATTTGATATTATGGCATTAATTTAATAGATTAATTTAGAAAGAATATACATCTTTGTGACAATAATCCTATTTTCCACGATTATAGTATATATCTCCATTTGTTAAGGACCTCTTAGTTCTCAAATAATATCTCATATATTTGGCAAAGTTTATTCTTAGGGACCTCATAGTTGTGTTCCTTGCTACATAGAAATTATTATATATTAAAATTGGCTATTACTGACACATAAAAATGCTATCATTATTTGAAGCCAAAACTTTTACCAGAAAAAATGTCAAATGTACTATGCTAAATATAATCTTGAAATTTTTCATAGAAATTATATTTTATGCAGAGACATTTATCTATTTCTATATAGTATATATTTTATTTCTTTATTGTACTAATAGGATTTATAGTAATATTTTGTGATTTTATTGCAGATTACTCGGGATTTTTTGCTTACTTATTTATTTTGTGGTACTGGGGATTGAACCCAGGGGCATTCTACCTCTTAGCTACACCCCCAACCCCACTTTTTATTTTTTATTTTGAAATGGGATCTCACTAAGTTGCAGAGGGTCTCACCAAGAAGCTGAAGCTGGCTGAGAACTTGTGATTCTCCTGTCTCAGCTTCTCAAGTACTTAGATTAAAAGTGTGAGACACCATACCGAATAGTCTACATATTTATAAAATGTGCAGGCAGATACTGTTTTATTTCATTTTTTCTGATCTGTCTGCTTTTTATTTCTCTTTATTGCCTTATTCTCACTAGAACTTCTATTACTATGTGGAATAACAACAGTGAAAGAAGAAATTTTTCCAATTCTTAGATAGTAGCATTCAGTCTTTATGAGTACATATTTATTAGCAGTAGGACTTTTTGAAAATGTTATTTATCTACTTGAAGAATTTTCTATATATCCCTAGCTTTCTGAAAGCTTGTGTATTATGAATAAATGTTGAATTTTGTCAAATGTTTTCTGTGCATCAATATATTCAGGAGTTTTTGTTTTTTTTATTCTTATCCCTTTACTACTTAAGTGATATTTCTTTTTTTTTTTTGCCCTATGGGGCAGGGCGGGGGGGATTGAAACTCAGAGGAATTCTACCTCCAAGCTATACCCCCAGCCCTATTTTTTATTTGAAACAGGGTCTCACTAAGTTACAGAGTGCCTCAGTAGGTAGCTGAGGCTGGCCGCGCACCCGGATCCTCTGGTCTCAGCCTCTCGAATGCTGGGATTACAAGCGTGCGCCACCACGCCTGGCTTGAATGTAGGTTACTGTATTTATGACCATCATTATTCCTTATTGTTAGAAAGAGGGCAGAAAGGGTTATTTCTTATCAGAGGCATTCTATTTTTATTTCATGAGTAATTTTTTGGATCCCTGACATAATTCCATTAGTGAAGATATATCTTTGTTATTTATTAGTGGGACCATTTTTAAATAAAATAATTCAAGACCACAGAAAACTATAGAAAATGATAGAATAAAATATATTTTAAATATTACTATGATGCCATATTTAGTCTGTATCTCTATACTTTAAGAAATAAAGCAATATGAAAAATTTATAGTTAAAACTTCTTTTATTCTTCTCCTTTCTTACTGAGAGGTGATCACTACTTTAAATTTGGCATGCATCAGGATAATGCATATGATAAGATTGTTGAGCTTTGGAATGAGATAGAGTGCTTTTCCATGCAGGTTCTACCACCTCAACTTCTGTGAACTTCTGTTTTCTTATGCAGGGAAAGGGGCTGGGCATGGTGGTGCATTCCTGTAATTTCAGTACTTGGGAGGCTGAGACAGGAGGATTTCCGTTTTGATGCCTGCCTCAGCAACTTGGCCTGCCTCAACAACTTAGCAAGGCCTTTCAAAATGAAAAATAAAATAGAACTGGGGGTGTAGCTTGGAGATAGAATGTCCCTGGGCTCAACCCCAAGTACAAAAAAAAAAAAAAAAGAAAAAAGATATAAAAAATGGGAAATGGGAATAGTTCTACCAACCACACAGAGTTGAATAAGAATGAGAAATAATTGATAGAAAGCTTTTCATACTTGAGGAAGTGTCAGTCTAGGGTAACTATTATTGTTTTGTCTGCTTTCCATGCAGAAGCATTTGAATAAAGAGACAGTTTCAGGATTTCCTTAACTTGGATTGGTCTTTTCTAACACTAACCCACCACACTCCTGCCCACCAACAAGTGAAATCATTTCTCCCTTTTATCTTATCTTACAGTTTTGAAAGCAGCTGTGGCCAAGTAGCTCACTGAAGAGTATTGGAAACAGCCCTGTCCTGAAGCTGACAGTAGTCCTACAGCAAATAATAATATAAAGTGAAGTTCTTGGGTAGGAATTCTGCAATAAAGAGAAATTTATTCTGTATGAAGCTTGGCAGTTGGAGCACTTGTCAGGTTAAATACAAGCAGGCAACTTACCATCTTTAGCAGCAGCAGCAGCATCAACATCCCCTCCTGTACCCATTGCCCTCCAAAGTTGTGAAAGAGGGTTTTCTGAATATGTTGGTTTGGTATCAAGTATTATTTTGTTCTCTTCTTGTTGCAATTGTATAGGTTTGTTTGAAAGAAAACAGAAGTGGGTATTACAAGATGTTTATGGCATTGGAAGATTTGTTTTAGGACCAACACAGGTAGAAGAGCTTTTTAAAATTTTTCTTTTCTGTAAAGCTGATGTACTTGGTTTCCTCCTACAGACCTCATTGGTAGTCTGGGCCCATTCCAACTAATCAATAAGTAAAGCCCAGTTAAGCCACATTTATTTCTAGAAGCAAATAGCAATCAGTGCATTACCGAGGGAGCTCAGAGTCTGTCCATCAATTGAATCAGTAAACAATAAATGTTGGGGCTTTGAGGCTTAAGTCTGAAACGGAACTGCTATCTCAAAGGCAGGGAAAAAGACCAGCTCTGTCTCTCTGTCTCTCTGTCTCTGTCTCTCTGTCTCTCTCTCTCTGTCTCTCTGTCTCTCTGTCTCTCTCTCTTTCTCTCTCTCTCACACACACACACACACACACACACACACACACACACACACACACACACATATATTCACTCTGCTTAATTATCTGGAAAATAAGTTCCACTCTGCATTTCACTTAAAATCCATAAGTACCTACTTTCTTGATGTGTCATCTTTTACTAAGACTTGTTTAACTGTTACTGGTTTTTTGGCAATTAGTAACTTAAAAGTTACAATTGCCTATCATATTTCAGGCAATTTATATGTTTTATCTCATTTAATTTATACCCACAATAATTAATAAATACAGCCAAATTTTGTAGTAGAGACAAGTGAACAACCTCAGGCAGGCTATTTCACTACTATGGCCTTCACTTAGCTCATGAATGAGGAGGAAAAGATAATTTGTGGATGTCCCTTCTAGTTCTGAACTTCTGTGCAATTTCTTTGGTCAGAATTGGGATGAGTCTTCCTGGATTCATAATGTAACTCCTAGCATACTTTTTTTTTATAATGGTATCACTGTATGACTAAATAAAATATAGAGATATAACAGTTTTAATAAGGCTGAGGAAGGTACAATGATATACTCTTCCTATAAAAATACAGAATCATTTAGCCCCACCTCAACATAATCAACAAATATAATAATAGTCACATAAAATTTCCCTGTGCATCAATTACATGAGTAGCTAAGGGTCAAGATTTAAAGAAGCTCCCTCCCTAATACTTATCTAATAAATAGCATATGGAATTATTTATTATTAACTTCTATATGTATTGTATATCTCATGAAAGAATAGTTTCTGGAACATTTAGTGCAGTGTGTGCTTATGTATGTGTGTGTGTGTGTGTGTGTATCTTTGTGTGTGTGATCTGAATAAATACTAAAACTCAACTATCAATGTTACAGTGTTATTGCACCTTTTTGGACAGAGAACATTTTTAGATTCTTTCAAATCTAAAAGTTGTATTATCATACACACAATACTGCTGGGTAGAATCATAAATCTGCTCTTCAGATACCAGAGTTGTGTCTCACAAGCCAAAGTGCAGCCTCAGTTGAACACTGAAGCAATGCTCCAAATGGCTATGGAGAATGGTTATTTATTTCTTTAAAGTAATTTCAGGGAGTTCCCAATATCAAGTTTTGTACATTTTGTGGAGCTTTTCTAAGTTAAAAAGTCAAACTCTTTTTTGGGGGGGGGGGCAAATTTGATGAAAATACATCTGAGCATTTTTCTACTTGAAGAAAAAACATATAGGTAGAAATGTCATATATGTATTTCTGTTATTTACTGTATCACAGAAAAGTTAATTTAGAAGGTCTTGCTCTTCTAAAATAACACTTGTCTTCAATGTGGAGAATTTGGCATGGAAAAACCAATGATATTGCAGAGAGAAGGTGAAAACAAAATTTAGTTGACACAAGGATGTCTGTGGTGTGGACACGCAGTAGCTCCTAACTGTGAGAAAGGAGAAGAAGGTACTTATGAGAGATGCTAGGGTTGTAGAATCCATTGCTTAGAGATTGGGAGAGTGTGTATCTGGTTTGAGATTTCTAAGGGTGAATTAAATTGGTGTATTATCTTCCTATACTTTTATTGATGCATTTTAATTATGCATCATGGTGAGGTTCAGCATCATATAAACAAACATGAACTAGGGTCTTGTTCAGATCCCTCCACAGCCTACACCTTACTGTACACAACAGTGAGATTGGTAGAGATGCCTTCATATGTAAGCATGGCATTATTTAAACAGTTTAATCTGTTAGTTCTTCCTTTTCATCTTCTACCACCCTTTTTCCATCCCCTTTTACTATTCTACTGGTCTCTTGCTTCAATTATCTAAAGTCCCTTTTGTTTCCTATTTTCTGCTTCGCTTTCCTATATGAGAAGAAAATATTTGACCCTTGACTTTCTGAGACTGGCTGTTCTCACTTATCATAATATTCTTTAGTTCTATCCAATATCCTGTAAATGATATAATTTAGTTCCTTTTAATGGCTGGGTAAATTTCTATTCCATTGTAGGTATGTATATCTTTTAATTTAAATTAATTAGTTCAGATATTCTAATTCTTCAATATTTAGTTTTTGTCTACTTCACAAGTCAAAGTTAGAGATATAAGTAAGGTACTGTTTATTTAGTGATCACTGGATAGTAATCACTGTTTTAAAACAGCTATTTATTATAAGTAATAAATTTTTGTGCTTAGTGATTTTTAGATTGTTAAAAATCAATGTTAGAAAAATATGTGCGGAGATTTTCCTTGAAGTATTTTTTTTTATAATTTATTATGAGAGCTCTGTGATTTAGTAGGAAACTGATAAGTGGATTTTTTTGTCTTAAATGATATTTTTATTTTATATTAGTTATATATTTATTCTTTGGCTTCTATAATTTTCTATAACAGGAATGTTCTCTTTGTTTTTTCTGGTGATTTTTAGATATATATCTAGAGTAATCTTTAAGTTTTTTTCCAAAATACTGTTGAATCTATATATTCTGATTATAAAATAAAACAATAAAATATACTTTTTATTGCTTTTCAAAGGTAAGAAATTGATATACTCTCTTACCAATGGTTGTAAGCACAAGTTGATTAGTAGAATCACCAGAAGAGCTTTAAAAAATCCTAATATCTGTGATATACTCCTTCTTACCAGTTAATGAGACTCTTGAGGATAGAACATGGGCACGAACATTAACATAATGACAAACACAACAACCAGGATAGCACCAAAAACTCAATGATTCCAATGTTCTGCTAAAGTTGAACACCAGAGTTATACTTCCTTGTTTACTGCTCTCCCTCTCTTACTCAAATCCAACCCTAGCCTTTTGTTGCAGTTCTCTTCTGCAACAAGATACTCCCAAACTGAACATTTTAGTACCCTAATAATTTATACTACCTCAGGTTGCTGTGGATTA
>PVLC010031067.1:0-19067 GCA_004027655.1 Graphiurus murinus
GTAGCTCAGAGGTAGAATGCCCCTGAGTTCAAACAGTACTGCAAAAAAAAAAAAAAAAGAAAGAAAGAAAGAATTTAAAAATAGATATATTAAGCTGGGTGTGTTGGTGTCTGCCTGCAATCCCAGTACTTGGGATGCTGAGGCAGGAGGATTTCAGGTTCCAGGACAACCTCAGCAACTTAGCAAGACCCTGTTTCCAAACAAAATAGATAAAATAGGGCTGAAGATGTAGCTCAGAAGTAGGATGCTCCTGGGTTCCATTCCCAGTACCACACACACACACACACACACATACACACACACACACACACACACAAAAGATATTTTATAGATTTTTAAAAAGTTGTTAAAGCCAGGCGTGGTGGCACATGCTTGGCTAAGACAGGAGGATAGCAGGTTTTCAGCCAGCCTCAGCTACATAGTGAGACCCTCCACAACTTAGTGAGACCCTGTTTCAAAATAAAGAATAAAAATAGGGCTGGGGGTGTAGCTCGGAGGTAGATTACACCTGGGTTCAATCCCCAGTTCCACACACAAAATAATAATAATAATAATAATAATAATAATAATAATAATAATAATAATATTGTAATAAATAATAATAAAAGTAGTTAAAATTGCTAGTTATTATTTAAATTCTGCCTTACTTTGTTCCAAAAAATTTTAAATATCATGTTATTTTACTAAGGGAAAGATATCGCCCCTCTGCAGTTCACATCAATTCTAATCAAAATGGTGGCGTGGTGGATGGGGATGGTGGCGCATGCCTGTAGTCCTAGTACTTGGGAGGCTGAGACTGGAGAGGATCACAGGACTGTCTCAGCAAGTAGTGAGACTCTCTTCAACCTAGCGAGACTCTGTTTTAAAAAATAAAATAAAATAGGGCTAGGGGTGTAGCTCAGAGGTAGACTGTCCTTGGGTTTAATCCTCAGTACCAAAAAAGAAAAAAAAAGTGAAATTATACTAATATAGAACCTTAGCTTTTGGGCGATGCAAACGCGCCCTCTGCTGGTCCTATTGTGCTCTGCACCCAAGTTCAACATAATTGTGAAGAGAAGTAAATGCGTTCAATGAGTTTTTTCTGAGTTGGCCATGTTAAAGAAATAAACTCCAAAGTCATGCTTGGTGGCGCACGCTTGTAATCTCAGTACTTGAGAGGCTGAGACAGGAGGATCGCAGATTCGCAACCAGCCTCAGCTATTTAGTGAGGCTCTCTGAAAAAAAAAAACAACTTCCCAAGTCTTCCTGAGTGAGCTGTTTCTAGTTTTTCATTATCAACAATAATGTAAGAAATAAGTTGCACAAAGGCTTGTTTCTTCTTTTGAATTATTTCCTTATGATGAATGCCAAGAAGTAAGATTCCTGACCAAAGCCTAGAATGTTTTTCTGGTTATTGATATCGGTATGTCACTTTCCCAAAAGACATTTCTAATCCTAATCGTATTGTCACTTGAGCATGCCTGCACTGGTTTCTGTAGTATTTGCTACTTTTCTCGGTACAACATACCTCATTGTTCCAATTTGCAGGCTGTTGACTACTCACCAGAGAGACATGTTCCAATGTCTGATCTCCTCCTGGGATAATTGCCTGTGTCCTCTACTGATTGAGGGCACTTTGTTTTCACAGACCCCGAGCCAAGGACTGTGACCCTTGACCCCCTCAGCACTTCCCTGGCTGAGCACATCCAGACCCCTGAGGCAGATACTGTGGAAAACATGTAAGTGTCCAAAGTTACAACAATGACGTGGACTTCTCTGCATTTGTTTTTCTGGGTTTTTTGTTTTGTTTTGTTTTGCTTTGTTTTTTTGCAGTACTGGGGATTGAACTCAGGGGTATTCTACCTCCGAGCTACACCCCCAGCCCTATTTTTTATTCTTTATTTTGAAACAGGGTCTCACTAAGTTGCGGAGGACCTCACTAAGTAGCTGAGGCTGGCCTAGAACCCAGATCCTCCAGTCTCAACCTCCCAAGTACTGGGATTACAAGCATGTGCTACCACCCCCAGCTGTTTTTCTTTATTTTTAATTAATTTAATTTCTGGTTTTTTCTGAGACACATGAGCATTCTCCGCTGACATCTAGAAATGAAAGAAACAGATTATTGGGGAAGATTGCATTGTAGAGTTTCCCACCTAAGTTCATACTGTGGGGGGCAATGAAAAGTGAAGTTGAACTCAAAGGAGGAGCAGCCTTTTCCATTTATCCATATATTTGAGATCTACAGAGATGCCCAGAAAGCTGAGGTCTATCAATTCAACCTTGGTTTTTCCTCTCAGCCTTCACTCAGTTCTGAGTAAAATAAATAATAGTTATTCCAATACTCCTAATAGTTGCTTACATGTACCAAGTGCTTCCTATGAGCTCTTTGACGGCAGCTTAGCCAACCCGGCCCAGTCATTTGACTGAGCCCCCTTTGGCTATAGCATCTGGTGTGGTTGTCCCTGCTTCCATCTGAAACTATAACCTGTTGTGACCTCCAAGAGCCTTGGTAGCTTGAAAACCTGCTTTCATCTCCCCAGTAGTGTAAAGATTCCCTCCAGGGTCAAAAAGGTTTTTGCTGAGCTGGCATGGTTGCACACATTTGTAATCCCACAACTTGGGAGGCTGAGACAGGAAGATCACAGGTTCTAGGCCAGCCTCAGCAACTTAGGCCCTCCATAACTTGATGAGACCTTGTTCCAAGATAAAAAACAAAACAGGACTGGGATTGTAGCTCGGAGGTAGAATGCCCCTGAGTTCAATCCCCAGTAACCGCAATAAATAAATAAATAAATAACATAGGGCTGGGTGTGTAGCTCAGAGAAAGAAAATCCCTGGGTTCAATCCCCAGTACCACAAACAAACAAACAAACAAAAAAGAATTGTAAATCAGGAGAATAATAAAAACATAAAAGCCCACCACAACCATTATAGTTATTGTGACTAAATTTCAGATTTAACAGAGATCCCTAAATGTGAAAGAGAAAAAAAGAGAGAGAGAGAGCACAATGAGGTTTGTGGTACTCATTTGCAGCCTACCTGTTCCTCAGGGAAAAGAAAGGTTTTCCTAGCACTAAATCTAAGGAGACTTCTGTTAGTTTTTATAGAGTGATACTGAATGATTTAAAGACTTATATATTTACAGGAAATTCCATTTGCCTCATTCAACAGACATTTCTCAAGTTTCCACAGTAAGGTCCTGTGCTAGCATAGCACAGTAAACATACTGATTTAGCTAAAAAAAGAAAATTGCCAGAGTTAGGCCAGGCACAAGGCAGACCCCAAGGTACCTGCTGCAGTTACCGTAATCCACGCGGTTTCTTTACCCAGGGGCGGAAGTTAACCCCAGTGCACACAGTGATTGACAGCATGTGACCTTTTCCTGGCTGGATTTGATCAAGGATAAAACTCAGAGGGGATAAGGGAATGGATGGATACTTGCATGTTTCTTTTGTTTCTTTTTTTTTTTTTTTTTTTTTTTTTTTTTGCAGTACTGGGGATAGAACCTGGGGGCATTCTACCTCCAAGTTACAACCCCAGCCCTATTTTTTTATTCTTTATTTTGAAACAGGGTCTCACTAAGTTGCAGAGGGCCTCACTAAGCAGCTGAGGCTGGCCGTGAACCCAGATCCTCCAGTCTCAGCCTCCCAAATGCTGGGATTACAAGCATGCGCCACCACGCCCAGCTCCCCGCCCTATTTTTTATTCTTTATTTTGAAACAGGGTCTCACTAAATTTTGGAGGGCCTCACTTAGTAGCTGAGGCTGGCCGTGAACCTGTGATCATCCTGTCCCGAGTACTGACTGGGATTACAAGCATGCCTCACCATGCCTGGCTTCCAACTAAGCCTATTTCAGTACCATAATTTTATATCATTCAGTTCGAAAGTATAAATATGTAACTGCAAAGAAGCACACTATTTCTCCCACTCTCTGAGTTTTAAGATGTACCTTGAGGAAACCCCCAAAGTGGATTTTAAAGTTGGTTCTAGAAGACCAACCGTTCTACTCTTCCTTAGCCAAAGATGTGTTGAGAGAAGTTACTATGCGTCAGCTGTCCAGCAGCGTGCCTGGCAGAGAACAGGGGCGCAGGCCACGTTTGTCTACTTTCCTCTTCCTCTGCGCCACAACTTTCTCTTTGATATGGTCCTGTTGGTTTGCTCTTTTAAAAGAGGCAACAAGTCTGATGCACACCACCTGCCCAGAGGACTTCCAGGACATGGGCCGGAGTCACCAGGGAAGGTGGCAGCGGTGGATACATCTCTTCTTCCAAGACAAAGAGAAGGGAAGACCGAATCAAGATCATTTAACCAGCAGACACCAGCTAGCACCAGTCATGTGAGTGTAAACACCCAAGAGCATGAATCCTACCTTGGTCCTGCCAAGGCTACCATGCACAGTTGTGTAGGTTGCTCACTATCCAGAGCACCTGACAAGAGGGGCAGGTGATGGCTAATGCCCAGCTGTGGTCTGCTCATCAAGCCCTCTTTCTCAGCATTGGGCTGCATCCTCCAGAAGGATGGGGCCCCATTGCTAATTCCTACAAAGGCACTGGGTAGGTAATGTTGGCCCCACTCTGCTGTCCTTAGAAAGAACCTCCATATTGAGATAGCCCGTGGGGGAAAGTGAAGACTGGCACAGCTGTGGTCACCTACCTGAGGCTTCCTGAAAATTGACAAATGATGCAATAGTGAATAAAGTTGGCTTTGATGAGAAGGCATTAACCACTACTGGCAGCAGCACCAATCTATTACCGGTGAAAACTGCTTCACCTGGATTCAGCTCTATAAATCATGATTTAGCGTCAAAAAAAAGAGGCAGATTCCTGGGCGTGGTGCTGCATGCTTGTAATCCTAGTACTTGGGAGGCTGAGACCGGAGGATCCAGGTTCGAGGCCAGCCTCAGCTACCTAGTGAGGCTCTCCACAACTTAGTGAGACCCTGTTTCAAAATAAAGAATAAAAAATAGGGCTGAGGGTATAGCTTGGAGGTAGAATGCCCCTGAGTTCAATCCCCAGTACTGAAAAAAAAAAAAAAAGGCTTTCAGAACCTAGAGAGACCCTGTTTCAAAACAAAAAATAAAAAGGGTAGGAGGTATAACTTGCAGTTAGAATATCCCTGAGTTCAATCCCCAGTACCACAAAAGAACAAAAAAGGAGGCAGGTCATAAAGTATATTTTCTTCCTCTTTTCTCCTATGAAATTATTCTTATTTGTTTTAAATCAAAGATTCAACCCCCAATCTCCCCAGTGGCTCCATATAAGACAGTCTTCTGCTTCATCTGGCACTCTGTCAAATTCTTTTTTTTTTTTTTTTTTTTTTTTTGGTGGTACTGGGGGCTGAACCCAGGGGCATTCTACCTCTAAAACTATACCCGCAGCCCTATTTTTTTTATTCTTTATTTGAAACAGGGTCTCACTAAGTTGCGGAGGGCCTCACTAAGCAGCTAAGGTTGGCTGCGAACCTGGATCCTCCAGTCCCAGCCTCCCAAGTACTGGGATTACAAGTGTGCACCACCACACCCACCTTGGTACTCTGTCAAATTCTGTTCCAAGCTATTCCATCGCCTTGCTCAATGTCATCTTCCCTTCCTGGGTTTTTCTCTTTCCTACATGTACCATAGTCTCTTTCCTTAATTTCTTACCTTTAGGAGAAGGAGTTGATTGACAAGTCCAAGAGGAAGAAAAGAACCAAGACAGATAAAGCCAAAGCACTCAAGAGGGAGAGAGAAGGAAAGATGCCTGGAGAAGCAGAGGCTGTTGGAGGTAAGACCATGCCTGCAAAGAACTCCTGATGGGGGCCGGGAAGCTGGTACTGGGAACCAGCTCACTGTCTGTAATCTCCTTGATACTATGACTAAGATGGTGCTGCAGCCTTACGTCACGTCACTGTCTTAGTAGATAGAGATAGAGGAAACAGGGAGCGGGGGCCCGGAGATCTATGATCACCGAGAGGAAACAATAATACTAGTAACAATGGCGCCTATTTCCTGAATACCTGCTGTATTGGGAGCTCTGTGGACACGAGTGCTGCTGTCATACCCCGGAGTGGCTGGGGCTGAGACAGGCTGGGCGACTGTAAGATTCAGTAGTAAAGAGGGGGACTCAGGGTTTATCCTTTTCTATCTCACTCCCAACACAGGCTGTTGCCACTGCCTCTGTGAGCTAATAGCTACAGGTTGAGTATCCCTAACCTGAGATCCAAAATGTCCCCAAATCTAAAACTTTTTGAATACTAACAGGAAGCCACAAGAGGAAGGAAGATTTCACACTCAGCCTCATATGATAGGTTGCAGTTCAAATGCAGGCAGGCACACTAGGAATAAAAATTACCTTCAAGATGTATAAAAGATATATAGGAAACAGAAATAAGCTTCATGTTTAGATTGGGTCCCATCCCCAAGATATCTCATGTCTATGTGAGCATTCCAAGATCAGAAAATATCCAAACTCCAAAGCACTTCTGGTCCCAAGCATTTCACATAAGGGATGCTCAACCTGAGTAGTGAGAGCATCTGGGAAGGGGGAAGGATTCAACAAGTTCTGAATGGTTCCCTCTGTGGCACCTTACAAGGAGCTCATCTTCCTGTGCTTCTGAAGACATCCTTTACCTAACACTCACACTCATCCTTTACCACCCATCTGATTTAGAAGACCCTCCAAACAAGCCAAATGCTGTTGGAAAGGACAACATTGGATACACTCCTGGGCTAGATCTATTTTCGAGGTCGGCTTCCCCCTCCCCCCAAGTACTGGGATTATACGCATGTACCACCATGCCTGATCTGAGGTTTGCTTTATAAAACTCTTGCTGAGCTTACATTTGTGTAGCCAATGTCATGACGTTAGCAGGACTACGTAAAGAAATCCTTGTAGCCCAAGAGATAAACTGAGGAAGAGTCCTTAGAGTATTAAACTTCACCAGGTTACAGAGCTGCAACCTCAAGCCAGACTCTCAGGCAGGTCTTTTCAGCTGTGTCGACTTCTCTTCCCCAGACAGACTGGACTCCAACATATGTCAGGGTGAGGGGAACTTTTAAAATAGTAACACTGAACTGGGCGTGGTGGCACATGCTTGTAATCCCAGTACTTGGGAAGCTGAGACAGGAGGATCGCTGGTTTGCGACCAGCTTTAGCAACTTAGTGAGGCCTTCAGCAACTTAGTGAGACCCAGTTTCAAAATAAAATAAAATTAGGGCTGGGGGTGTACCTCAGAGGTAGAAGGCCCCTGGGTTCCATCCCCAGTGCCACAAAAAAAAAAAAAAAAAAAAGGACTGGGGGTTTAGCACAGAGGTAGAATGGCCCTGGGTATGATCCCCAGTACCACAAAATTAATTAATTAAATAAATAGTAACACTGCTGAGTGACAGTTGATCTAAACAGGATAAATAATACCAGTATTTGGAAGCTGAGACAGGAGGATCACAGGTTCAAGAACAGTCTCAGCAAGCTGGGCATGGTGGTGCATGCCCGTAATCCCTGCACTTGGGAGGCCGAGACAGGAGAATCACAGGTTCGAGGACAGCCTCAGCAAGTAGTGAGACTCATCAACCTAGTGAGATCCTGTTTCCAAATAAGAAATTAAATTGGTTCAAAGGTAGAATGCCTCTGCGTTCAATCCCCAGTACCACAAAAAAAAAAAAAAAGTCTCAGCAAATAGTGAGACTTGCATCAACCTAACAAGACCCTGTTTCAAAATAAAAATAAAAGAGGGCTGAGGGTATAGCTCAGAGGTAGAATGCCCCTGGGTTCAATTCCCAGTAAAACACACACTCACACACACACACAATGCAGATTCCTACTGAGCCAGAATCTAGGGGTAAGGCTCTGGAATGTGTACCCCAGGTGATCATGCTAAAGTTCAAAAGGTACTGCAAAGGATGTGCAGAAACACACTTCCTTAACTCAGTGCTACCTCTGTCCTAATTTGTTCTCCCCAGGCAAGTCAAAGGACTCAAAGGCTGAAAAGAAATCAGAGCTGTTTCCCAAAGGAAAAAACCCAGCAGCCAAAAGGAAAAGGCCACGGAAGGAAAGGAACATGGAGATAGTGGCAGTACTGAGTGAGCCTGATGTCCCTAGCTCCAAGGAGACAGAAGACACCTCACACAGAGGTCCCTTCCCTTCACATTCCACTGTTGATGACCGTTGGCTTTCTCCCAGATATGATGCTCTGGAGAGCCAGGTTTCTATAGATGGGAGATCATCACCTGCCCAGAGGGTAGCTGTCACTCACAACATGGGATCTGAGGAAAAGAGAAGCCATGAAGACCCTTCCAAGGTAAGGTCTGATGTTCTCATCTAGGCCAGAGGGAGGGGCCGCCATGGTTTTAAGAAAAGCTTCTAATTTGAAGCCACATTAGAAACACAGGGTCTAGGCAGAGGCCATTTTTCTTAGAGATTTTCATTTAATTGGTCTCGGTGGAACTCTGGGTGGGCCTTTTTAAAAGTTCCTTGGGCAATTCTGCAGCGCAGCAAGGGTTGGGAGCCTGGAACCTAGGATGTACTGGATGTTACATTGGCACCTTCATCTTATCTCAGTGAATCCTGGTAACAGCCCCATGAAGTCAGTACCAGGAAAATTAAGTTGTGATCCCCAAACCCCAAAGCAAGGCAGGGAGGGCCTTGAATCCAGGTCAGTGGGGCCCCAGGGCCCACACTGGTGGTGGCACGTGGCTTCTATTTCTGATTAGACAACACTGTCTGGGCTGCAGCCCCCTCTGTTCCCTGCTCTGAGGACACTGTGGTCTCTTAGGCCCTCGCTAAGAGGGAGCAGGCAAAGGCGTCCCAGGACAGGCTGCGAGCAGAGAGGGCCGAGATGAGGTGGATGGAGGTGCAGAGGAAGAGGAGGGAGCAGGAAGAGGAGAGCTGGCTGCAGCGGGAGCAGCGGGAGCGAGAAGAGAAGATGAAGGAAGAGCTGGAACTGGAGCAGCAGAGACGCGCCGAGGAGATCCGGTGGGTCAGCCATCAAGAGACTATGGCCATGTTCAGAGGCGGATGCTGGAATCCTGGCCTGAAGTAGAGTTGCATGTCTCATTTTGCTCTCAGTTATCCTAGGAAGAACCTGGACCAGAAATAAGCAGATTACTCAAGATAGCTGTTCATGTGCTCTTCTTGGGGAGGCTTTAAGACTTGGTCACCCAAACATTCACTGAGCCGTGTCCCATCTGCACTAGGCCTTTTCACAGTCCTTGACTCTAATTTAATCTCCACAACAGCCTGTGAGGCAAGAGTTTCAAAATCCATTTCTTTTGTGTGTGTGTGTGTGTGTGTGTGTGTGTGTGTGCGTGCGAGTACATTCATGCGTGCGTGCGTGCGTGTGTGTGTGTGTGTGTGTGTTACTGGAGATTGAACCCAGGGGCATTCTACCTCTGAGCTACAGTCCTATTTATTTATTTTTTTAAATTTGGAAACAGGGTCTCACTAAATTGCTGAGAGCCTCACTAAGTTGCTGAGACTGTCCACGAACCTGCAATTCTCCTGTCTCAGTCTCCCAAGTACTGGGAATATAAGCATATGCCACCACGCCCAGCTCAAAATCTATTTCTTAAGAATGGAAAATAGCCAGGCATGGTGGCACACTCCCCGTACTTGGGAGGCTGAAACAGGTGGATTGCAGGTTCGAAGACAGCCTCAGCAATGTAGTAAGACTCACAGTAACCTAATAAGACCCTGTTTCAAAACAAAATATAAAAAAGAGCTGGGGGTATAGCTCAGAGGTAGAATGTCCCTGGTTCAATCCCCAGTAACACATACACACACACACACACACACACACACACACACACACACACACACACACAGGAAAATGAAGCTCTGAGAACTTAAGGCCCCCAGAACACTGAGCTGCATATTGAATTCCTAAGCTCCTCATTCCAGGCGCCCAAGGTTCCTGCCTCTGCTCTTCAATCCTGACTCCCCTTGGAAAGCTGGGTCTCCTCCTGGGAAGGGGAGGCTCTCTGGGTTCTGCAGGCTGCAAAGTCTCCCAGCACTGCCTATTGGAGGCTCAGTGTTCTCTACCATTTCCCTGACCACCTTGCATTTTCTCAGCTTGAGGAAACAGAGACTAGAGGAAGAACAGCGACAGCAGGAGGAGGCAGAAAGGAAGCAGCAGCTCCAGCTGCAAGCAGCACAGGAGAGAGCCAGGCAGCAGCAAGAGGAGTTCCGGAGGAAGCTGCAAGAGCTACAGAGAAAAAAGCAGCAGGAGGAAGCCGAGAGGGCTGGTGAGGAGGATTCCTGAGCTCTTTGCACTGCCTGTTTATTTGGGGCAGAAATATTTTTATCCCACTGTGGGTGTTCATTTGTTCCCACCCTAGGCCTTTGTGCATGAAGCACTCTAAATGTACAAGTTAAATTTTTAAAAATGTGGTAAGTGAGCTGATATAGGTCAAAATATGAAAGGAAAGACACATGTGTGGAAATGGCTCCAGGGTCCTGCTCTAATTTGGGAATGTGAATGGGGACTGTGCCCTTCCTCTGCCCTTCCTCCGCCCCGCTCAGGAGTTAGCTAAGTTGGAGACAAAGCCCTACTCCTAGCTTCCTTCCCTAGCAGATGTAGAGTCACAAATACCTGGAAAGCTTCAGGGCACACTACCAGGTGCTAATGTGCAGAATCTCTCCAGCCTCACTGTGGAGGAAGAGGTAGGAACTTCAGCAGATAATGCTGCGGCCATCTCCTAGCTCTGGCTCTTTCGACAGGTCAGTCCAGCTAAGCAAGCACTAATTATCTCCAGACCCTGAACTAATACCCCTCCCCAACCCACCTGCATACCACCCCATGAACTCCCCAGGCTCTGGGAAATTCTCCCCAAGGACTTTTAATAATTGCACAGTGTACTGTACATAGAAGGTGCTTGACAGAGGACTTAAGTTAGTAAATTCACCCCCATGGTAATCCCTATAGAAGCTGGCAACCTGGTAAACTGCAGTATTCCTCACAGAAAGTCCCCAGGAATCATACAGATTTGGGGGGGAGGGGTAGTAGGGGTTGAACCCAAAGACATTCTACCTCTGAGCTATATCCCCGGCCCAATTTTTTTTGGTACTGGGGATTGAACCCAGGGGATTCTACCTCTGAGCTACATCCCAGCCCTATTTTTTTTTTTTTTTTTTTTTTTTTTTTCGGTACTGGGGATTGAACTCAGGGGCATTCTACCTCCGAGCTACACCCCCAGCCCTATTTTTTATTCTTTATTTTGAAACCGGGTCTCACTAAGTTGCGGAGTGCCTCACTAGGTAGCTGAGGCTGGCCTCGAACCCGGATCCTCTGGTCTCAGCCTCCTGAATGCTGGGATTACAAGCATGCACCACCACGCCCAGCTTCCCTGGCCCTTTTTATATATTTTATTTTGAAACAGGGTCTTGCTAAATTGCTAAGGCTGACCTTGAACCTGAGATCCTCCTGTCTCAGCCTCCTAAGTACTAGGATTACAAGTGTGCGCCACCATACCTGGCTAATCACACAGATTTGAGACCTGGATCAGAATATGGCTTTCCCCAGTCTTGCTCCTGCTGAGTCCACCCCCTTTGCTGTTCTGCAGAGGCTGAGAGGCAAAGGCAGAAGGAACTGGAACTGCAGCTTGCAGAAGAACAAAAGCGCCTGATGGAAATGGCTGAAGAGGAACGACTGGAGTACCTGTGGCAGAAACAGGAAGCAGAAGAAAAGGCTCAGCTGGAGGCAGAGGAGAGGCGGCTACGGGAAGAGGAAGCAGCAAAGCTGGCTCTGGAGGAAGCCAGGAAACAAGCCCAGGAGCAAGCCAGGTACTGGGATACAGGCAAGGCTGCCACAGGGGATTGACTGACGGGAGCTGGCACTCGTTTTGCACTGCCTTTGAACAAGCCAAGTTTTTCCAACCCCCATAGCATACTTTGAAAGATGAAAACAGAAAGAGTAATTCTTTTGCTGCAAACATCACAGATTCCTTCATGGCTTCTAGAGCATGTATCAAAACTGGAAGGGAGTTTAGAGACCATTTATCTCAACCCACTGGTTTACAGATAAGAAAAACAAGTCCAAGGGCTGAGCTCAGTGGTAAAGTACTTGCCTAGCACATATTAGGCCCTCCGTTGGGTCCCTAGCAGAGAAAGAGATGATAGAGAGATAGAGCATGGCCTTCCTTAATAAGTATTTATTGAGTGCCTATTATGCAGTATCTACAATCTGGGAATTCCAGACTAAGCAAGACATACAAGATTGCTTCTCCCATGGTATTTACATTCAAGGAGTGAAGGTGGTAAGACAGAATAAAAATGAAGGGTGTTGTTGTTATCTTAGCTAGCAACAAATGTTATGCAGAAAAACTTAAAAGACAGAATAGGATTTCAGGAGATTCATTGGCCAGAGCAAGACTTCTCAAAAGAGGTGTCATATAGGGGGAGATGTGAATTAACAAAACCATACAAACATTTAGGAGCAAAATACTTTGCAGGTGAACAGTAAGAGCAAAGATCTGAAGAAAGAAATGAGACTGCCATGTTGCAAGAAGAAAGTCAGTACGCTGGGCACCATGGCACACACCTGTAATCCCAGCTACTCTGGAAATTAAGGCAGGAGGATCATAAGTTCAAGGCCACCCTGGGCAATTTAGCAAGACCCTGTCAGCTCAAAAAAATAAAAAGAGCTGGGGATTAGCAAAGAAAGAAAGGAAGGGAGGGAAGGAAAGGGAAGTTAGTTATTTGGCATGGCTATAATGAAGCTAACAATGGGCAAAGAATACTTCCAGAGGAAGTCAAAGATGTAGGTCAAGACCAGATCTAGTGACATCTTTGTTAGAAGAAACAGAACCAAAGTCATGGGGGGGCAAGGACATTTCCTCCCCTTATTCTTCAACAATAGTAATGATCACTGCATCTTTCTGATAATAGAATTTCTTGAGTAGAATGGTTTTTGTGTTGGGTTCTACCTCCAGGCTACACCTCAGCCCATTTATTTATTTAGCAGTACTGGGGATAAAACCAGGGGCATTCTATCTCTGAGCTACACCCCCAGCCCTATTTTTTTTATTCTTTTTTTTTTGAAACAAGTTCTCACTGGGTTGCTGAGAGCCTCCCTAAATTGCTGAGGCTAGCTTCAAACCTACTGTCTTAGCCTCCCAAGTACTGGGATTACAAGCATGCACCACCACACTCAGTTCTCAGCCCTTTTTATTTTTTTTTTTTTTTCAAGTATCACAATGTTTAAAAATATGGAACGCTTCACGAATTTGCGTGTCATCCTTGCGCAGGGGCCATGCTAATCTTCTCTGTATCGTTCCAATTTTAGTATATGTGCTGCCGAAGCGAGCACCCTTTTTATTTTTTATTTTGAAACAGAGTCTTACTAAATTGCTGAGGGCCTCCCTAAGTTGCTGAGGTTGGCCTGGAACCTGCAATCCTCCTGTCTCAGCCTCCTAAGTACTGGGATTACAGGCATGTGCCACCATACCCAGATAGTCATTCCTTTTCAGAATCATAAAAACTAAAGGGTAAAGAGATACAACCAGAAAACTGTTCAATTCTAACCTTAACTGTAAACACTTTCCCCCCTGAAATGTATTTTCTATAACTTAAGCTGAAACTAAGATACTACATACCCTCTAGGGACCAGAAAGAGAAGGCAGCCAGAACAACTCTATTTCAAGGTTTTTCACTAACCTTGAGCTGTTCCTCCCCTGAACTTTCTTTAGTTGTTATGTGACTTACAAACAGATCTTCAAAATTATGGATTCCATGTATCCTAGCAGCAGGGTTGGGTTCACAGCAGTAGAACTGAGACCAAAAGCAAGCTATTAGAGCACTGACTTTCCCAGAAAAGACAGTCATCAGAGGGGACATGGAGAATTTTGCAAGGCAGTTAGTCCAAGTAGCTGAGAGCACAAAACCAGTTAAGTAAAGGAGGGGTAAAGTTGCTCCACCAAGGACCAGAACTTGATGCCACATGCTTTCTTTCACTTGTGTGACATTAGCCCAGGTACTTACCTGCTCTACTTGTTTCCTCATCTGTAAAACAAAGGATTCCCTTCCAGCAATACAAAGAACTGTGGATTATTACTTCTTTCTTTTTACTTTTCTGGAAGGAGGCTCATGATACCCTAAACTTCCGATGTAAAATTATTAAATGAACAGAGTATGATCTTCCATTAAAATCCAAGTCAACAGCCCCAAATCTAACCAATGATTATTCAAAGCCAACATTCTACCAACATACAAGGACAATTTCTAAGGTGCTTACTCATTCCTGGAATTGGGGTGGGTTTGTCTCCTTAGGCAAAAAGCTGCTTTGGAGAAACATCTTCGTTTCCACCAAGAACTCCGTAAGGAAGCCAGTGGCCTGCAGTGGACACACAACATTTCCAGACCATGGGTTTACTCTTATTTCCAGTTCCTACAAATACCCAGGCCATAAGTCTAGAAGAAAACTAAAGTAAGTTGAAAGGCAGTGTCAGAAAACTTCCTTTTATGATAAAGTTCCATTCTGAGCCCAGTTAGTTCCATTTCACCAGGCTCACCTTAACCCACACCTAAGATTCTCTCTGCTCCAGATACTGTCCCACCCAATAAAATTCTTCACCTATTTAAACATTTATGTTGTTGATAACCACATAAATCCAGCTTTAGTGCCTGAAACTACCCATAATTCCAGTTTGAAATACTAAGTCTTAGGATACTCAGTATATTTCATTTCAGTGTCATCTCAAAGAGTTGCAAATGGAGATTCTGTAATGCAAATAATTCTAAATTAGCTAAGAGCTGATTTATGTATTTATATTATCAAGAAATCTCTTTATAAGGCATAACCACAATCATCTCCTCCTAAAATCTAAAATTAAATGTCTACTTACAATACTGGTATGTTTCTAATCACTTGACAAATGTTCATTTAAACAAAATGAACAGATGGCATTCTACCTCTAAGCTACACCCCCAGCCCTATTTTATTTTTATTTTGAAATAGTGTCTCACTAGGTTGATGAGTTTCACTACTTGCTGTGGCTATACCTGAATCTGCAATCTTCCTGTTTCAGCTTCCCAACTACTGGGATTATAGGCATGCACCACCAGGCCTAGTTAGAAATGAGCTGTTTTATGAGGCAATTCTCACATCCTCAAAGTAGATTCTAGAGCAGCACTGTTGAATAAGGTAACCATCAGCCACATGTAGATAAAAAACATTCTTCAGTCATGTTAGCCACACCTCAAGTGCTCATGGCCACATGTGGCTACTGGCTACTACAGTGGATAGCACAAATACAACATTTCTATCATGTCGAAAAGTTATCTCAGGGCCAGGCGTGGTGGCACATGCTTGTAATCCCAGTACTTGGGAGGCTGAGACCAGAGGATCCGGGTTTGAGGTCAGCCTCTGCTACCTAGTGAGACCCTCCGCAACTTAGTGAGACCCTGTTTCAAAATAAAGAATAAAAAATAGGGCTGAGGCTGGAAGATCTGGGTTCTTGGCCAGCCTCAGCTGCTTAGTGAGGCCCTCCGCAACTTTGTGAGACCCTGTTTCAAAATAAAGAATTAAGCCGGGTGTGTTGGTGCACACTTGTAATCGCAGCATTTGAGAGGCTGAGACTGGAGGATCCGGGTTCGCGGCCAGCCTCAGCTACCTAGTGAGGCACTCCGCAATTTAGTGAGACCCTGTTTCAAAATATAGAATAAAAAATAGGGCTGGGGGTATAGCTCAGAGGTAGAATGCCCCTGAGTTCAATCCCCAGTACCGCCAAAAAAAAAAAAAATAGAACTGGGGGTGGAGCTTGAGAGTTAGAATGCACCTGGTTTCAGTCCCCAGTACTGCACAAAAAAAGAAAAAAAAGTTATTTCAGTGCTCCTCTCAAGACCTGAAAATTAACGTATCTTGAGATTTTACTTCTAACTTGAACAACTAACCACTAACATTTTTTTTTCAGTACTACCAGTTCAACCCAGAGACATTCTAGCTCCAAGCTACACCCCCAGTCCTTTTTTATTTTGAAAGAGGGAAGCTGGGCGTGGTGGCGCACGCTTGTAATCCCAGCTTTCGGGAGGCTGACCGAAGGATCCGGGTTCGCGGCCAGCCTCAGCTACCTAATGAGGACTCCGCAACTTAGTGAGACTCGGTTTCAAAATAAAGAATAAAAAATAGGGCTGGGGGTATAGCTCGAAGGTAGAATGCCCCCTGAGTTCAATCCCCAGTACCGCAAAAAAAAAAAAAAAGAAAAAGAAAGAAAGAGGGTCTGGCGAAGTTGTTGAGGGACCTTGCTAAGTCACTGCTGAGGGTAGCCTCAAACATACAATCCTCCTGTCTCAGCCTCCCAAATACTGGGATTACAGGCATATACCACCATGCCAGGCTGAATATAAGGATTTTAAAAAACAACACTGAGACAGGGCATGGTGGCATATGCCTATAATCCCAGTGCCTTGGGAGGCTGAGACAGGAAGATCATAGGTTCCAAGCTAGCCCCAGCAACTTAGTGAGACTCTCAGCAACCTAGCAAGACTTTGTTTCAAAATAAAAATAAAATAGGGCTGGGCGTATAGTTCAGAGGTAGAATACCCCTGGGTTCGATCCCCAGTACCACCAAAACAATAAACAAACAAACAGAACATTGGCCAAGCACACACCTATAATCTCAATACTTGGGAGGCTGAGACAGGAGGATCACAGGTTCAAAGACAGCCTCAGCACTGCAGTGAGACCCTGTTTCAAAACAAAAAATTAGCGAGGCGTGGTAGCACATGCTTGTAATCCCAGTACTTGGGAGAGGCTACTTAACTGAGGCTCTCCACAACTTAGTGAGACCCTGTTTCAAAATAAAGAATAAAAAATCAGGCTGGAGGTGTAGCTCAGAGGTAGAATGCTGCTGGGTTCAATCCCCAGTATGGAAAAAAATAAATAAAAAAAATAAAAAGGGTTGAGAGTATAGCTTGTAGATAGAATGCCCTTCAGTTCAATCCCTAGTACCATACACACACACACACACACACACACACACACACACACACACGCGCAAAAAAAAAAGGAAAAAGAAAAAACAGAACCTGAGTTTTTAAAAAGATAATGTGTAGCCGGGCGTGGTGGTGCACACTTGTAATCCCAGCATTTGGGAGGCTGAGACTGGAAGATCCGGGTTCTCGGCCAGCCTAAGCTACCTTAGTGAGGCACTCCACAACTTAGTGAGACCCTGTTTCAAAATAAAGAATAAAAAATAGGTTAGGGGTGTGGCTAGGAGGTAGAATGCCCCTGGGTTCAATCTCCAGCACCACATTTAAAAAAAAAAAAAAAAAAGATATTATAGTCCTTATTACATCTTTAATTCAGAAGACACTTCAGTAACTTTCAGTGTTTTAAAGTCATTAACAGCTGGGTGTGGTGGTGCCACACCCAGCCTTCCCAGTTGGGAGGCTGAAACAGGAGGATCACAGGTTCGCAGCCAGCCACAGCAATATGTGAGGCCCTCTGCAATTTAGACTTGTTCCAAAATAAAGAATAAAACAGGGCTGGGAGTGTATCTCGGAGGTAGACTGCCCCTGGGTTGAATTCCCCAGTACCACCCAAAAAAAAAAAAAAAGTCATTAACATCAACACTGTACGGTACTAAAATTTTTTAATCATGTGCAAATAATTTCCATTATTCAAGAAAACCTTATTTTAGGCATTTTTCGTCCTATACAATTAAAGTAAAATGAGCATTAGTACGGTTTTTACAAATATTGTTTATTTTAATGAAGCTGGTACAGACAATGTCCATTTAAAACCCATATCCCAGGCCAAAAGTACAAATAAAATCAAAAGGAGCAGTGTTCTGTTGTATACACTTCTGCGTGAATAACTTTATTAACTGCTAATGAAAATCAGAACTTTTCTGGGATCTCTTGACAAGATTTTTGTTTAATCTTAAAATGCGTTCTCTTGAGTGAAGCCATCTTTGGAGTTAGTCATTCCTCTCACCATGTCTATCATTTTAACTCCAAAGCTGATACTCTTCTTCTTTTGGTCCGGACCCTCCGATTTTAAAAGTAGCTTCAGGTTAAGGAAAGGTCATTTTCCCACAGTTCAGTTCTCTGAAAAACTTCCATCTCCCATGGAAAGTCACAGTCCAGGAGTGAAGCAGTCACATGCTGGAACTTCAGGGCCAAATGGGAAGCCATTATGAACTCTCACACTGGTTGGTCTTACTGACCACCACGAGCCTGAAAATGCAGTCTTGAAAAAGGTGGCCTCTCTGTGCACACGTGTCATTTTTAAAAAGGAGGGGGCATATGAAGGGAGCTGAGGTTTGATCACCAAAAATCAGCACAATGAAAACAAACGATAATGAATAATGCGCACTAGAATTCAAATTACCAGATGTTTTAAAGAGATGGGGTGCCAGTTTTCAATCCCATTTTGAACACCACATTACAAAAGAACTATTTTTAAAAATAAAAAAGGATTGAGGGAAAAGAAAAAAAAATAAAAAGTATCTAAACCGTTGAATGACCCCCCGTTTGTTCCTGATAAACTTCAATCACATCTTCTTCCTCCATTCCCAACTGTAAGGAGAAAAATATGTTAGTAGTAGAATATAAAAGCACCATTTATTTATTTATTTATTTATTTATTTATTTATTTATTTATTTATTTATTTATTTATTTATTTATTGCGGTACTGGGGATTGAAGTCAGGGACATTAACCTCTGAGCTATACCCCCAGCCCTATTTTTTATTCTTTATTTTGAAACAGGGTCTCAATAAGTTGCGGAGTGCCTCCTCCTGACTCAGTCTCCCAAATGCTGGGATTACAAGCATGCACCACCACAGCCGGCTCAAAAGCACCATTTTTAAATTGGCTATAAATATGTGACGACTATTTTAAAGTACAAGATACAAAAGTGATTTACAATTAATTATACTCTTCTAAGATGAAGACTACTGTTTCCTTTAATCTAAAGAACATACAACTATGTCTTTCCTTCTGCTTCTGCCTATCCAGTCATTCACTTTACTTTTCTAAGTCAATTTCACTTCCCCGTTTATTCACTATATAAAACTGAAGTGTTAAAGTTAAAGCAGCTTTAAATCTAAAAAGCACATATTTAATAGTTTAACATTTGATGGCATCTTTTATAAAAAGCATTTTACTTTTTTTTT
>PVLC010031068.1:0-19050 GCA_004027655.1 Graphiurus murinus
ATTCCAGCATTCGGGAGGCTGAGACCGGAGAATCCGGGTTCGAAGCCAGCCTCAGCTACTTTAGTTAGGCACTCCGCAACTTAGACTCGGTTTCAAAATAAAGAATAAAAAATAGGGCTGGGGGTGTAGCTCGGAGGTAGAATGCCCCTGAGTTCAATCCCCAGTACTGCAAAAAAAAAAAAAAAAAAAAAAAAAAAAATGACTACTATAGTACTTTATGCATGGTCCACAGAGGCAGCTGAAATGAACATCTTTTTCAACACTTTCCATCCATTTATTCCACAGGCATTTATTGGAGTATGCGGCCAATACAGTGCTAGACCCGTTAAAAGAACTGTATAGTCTTCTTAAAGGCTTCTTGCTTGCCTTTTTTTTTAATGTTTAAAACAATGGCTTAGTTGGAATACAGGTAGGAAAAAAAAATCAGTATCTTATTTTACTTAGCTCCCTCCTCTCCAGGTACTGGGATTGAACCCAGGGGAAGTTTACCTCCAAGTTGCCCCCCAGCCCTTTTTCTTATTTTATTTTGAGATACGGCCTCACTGATTTGTTGAGGCTGGCCTTGTCCCATCTCAGCCTCCCAAGTACTGGGGTTACATGTGTGCACCACACCTAGCTAAATACTTTTAATTCATTTTCAAAACATCTCCAGTGTGAGAGGATAAGAAATAACTTCTTATTGTATGTTTAAGGGACTTCAGAACTCCAACCCGTATTTCCAACATTCTGTTTTACCATAAATACTGCAGTGGAAATGGAGGAATTAATATACAAAATATAGTTCTGAGACTGTAACTTCATCATGATATAAATGATCTGTGACAACAGTAGTTGAGGAAGGTTTTTCACAATAATTTCCTATCTTAAAACTAACATTAATGGGGCAATGTAAAAAAATAATAAATATACCAAGTTGTGAACAGAAAATAAAAATGTTAAATCACTTTTTTTCCCTTAAATGTGGCTTTGCTTCTAGCCTGTAATCAGTAGCATGCTGTCATTCACCACTTTTTAATAGGAAGAAAGTGGCTTATTTTAAATACAGTGAGATGCCTACAAATGCTGAGGATGTTCGCCAATTGCAAAATTACTAAAGTTTCCTTAGGTTCTACTAAACTAAGGAGAGGACAATTTTTAAAAATCACTTTTGAGCCGGCCATGGTGGTGCACACCTGTAATCCCAGTACTTAGGAGGCTAAGACAGGAGAATTTCAGGTTCCAGCCTCAGCAACTAAGACAGACCTTCAGCAATTCAGTGAGACTCTGCTTTAAAGTAAAAAATAAAACAGGGCTGGGAGTATGGCTCAGAGGTAGAATGCCCGTGGGTTCAATCTCTAGTACCAAAAGAAAATCATCTGAAGATTTTTTAGGGCAAGAAAAAACATCATGATGATGATGGTGGTGGTAGTGGTGGTGGCGATTGGTACTGGGGATTAGACCCAGAGGCATTCTACCTCCAAGCTATACCCCCAGCCCATTTTTTAATTTCACTTTATTTCTTATTTGGAAACAGGGCCTCACTAGGTTGCTGAGAGCCTCGCTATGTTGCAGAGGCTGACTGTGAACCTGCAATCCTCCTGTCTCAGTCTCCCAAGTACTGGGATTACAAGTGTGTGCCACCAGGCCTGGCCAAAGGTGTTTAGAATGAGCATATCCAAGCCTGGATTGACCCAAAGAAAACTTCAGTTTCTTGAGCATTGCTTTATTGTTTCAGATCAAAATACATGATAAATATATGCTATTTCCAGTGTATGATTGTACTCAGCACTTTCTGTAAGAAATAAGCAAAACTTTTCTACAGCTCTATAATTTAAAAAATCCATGGTTCACATTTTAATAACTTAGACCTTACTAGTCATTCTTTATCATTTTTTTTAGATATTGGAGAAATATTGCTCTTTTTATAAGTTTTTGTGGTAAAGGATATGTAGTACTCTAGCATACTGGATCAATCACATGGCTTACTTGCTATTACATCTTAAAAGCAGTTAATGTCCTTTCCCCAAACACATATACACATGCACGCGCACACACACGCACGCACACACCTTCAACATCCCTGTTTGTTTCAATTAAAAGTTTTGAAAAGAGTACTATTATTGTATTGTGTAAATGTGTAATCAAACATATTCTTGTATAAGTAATAATAAATTGCATATATACTTATAATGCTGTTGTCAATAGACAGCTGGTGTGTCTTCTCCATGGTGCTGATATCACGTTTTTCTACCCTACTAACCTCCCACCCCAAACCCTTTTTCATGTATAGTTTGTAACATTTTGTTCTAGATTTATTGCTCATACCAACACATATTACCAGCCTTTGAATTTATCTTCTTGTAAACTTTTCCAGTGATTTACAACATAGTCTTTATTTGGTTATTTAAATTTGTTTTCTCTTCAATGAAGAAACTGAAAGGATCTTTAAACTTCCTAACCTCATGACCAAGACTATTTTTAAATGAAAAAAACATACACATTAAAAAATGAATCTTGGTAACAACTATTTTATAAATATGTGACTGTATTTTTGTCCATGTCCAGAAACTTACTGAGTAGAATTCAGGTATATTCTTCCAAAACCCACATTCAGAGATTTTCTAACACAAGTTTACATTTGTACCAATATGGGCAAGATAAGGAAGGCACAGGCTCACTTTGTATCAAGAAGGGACATCAGTCACGACGAGGCACTAATGACACAGAAGCACAGTCAATCACAAAAAGCAAGTGTTTGAAGTCTCCAGTAACTTTTCTCTCTTTAACATTTGGCAAAATTCAGTCTAGATATTTTAATACCTCAGAAAGAAAAAAATAAACAAGAGATGCTACATTAAAATGTGAGATCTCGTATAATTAGTCTTTAGAAGTGTAAGAAAAGGGATACAGTGAAAGGAGAGGAATGCAGATTTCCTGTATTCTAGATTATCCTTCCTTTCTGAGGATCTCAGATGCCTATGTGCATCTGTAGAAAATGCCAGCTATTACTGAAGATTTAAGAGATTTTTGATAGTTGCTGACATGGTCCCTGAACACTATTAGAAGTTTATATCACAAAACTATCTTGATTTCTGCTTTTTAGTCCCTTGTTAAAAACTATAAGTCAAATTTAATTATCTAAAGGTGACCTAAAAAAAGTTAAATATAATGGAAAAAATATATTCCAGCTTCCCAATAAGAAACAGATTACATATTTGGACTTCAATGGTAGATAAAGACACTTTAAAGCCAAGCAAGTTCCTTTCTTCTATCTGTACAGACTAAGGAAACAGTTATTATGTCTTTGTTGCTGATGACCACAACACTCATAGACCGTATCGAGAACTAATTGTGCAATTTTGGGAGGCTTTTCCCACAACACACTATAAAAGATGAGGGTTTAACTTAAGTCTGCACAGGAAGAATAGATCTGCACTTACAATATCCCTATTACATATGACAAAAATGAACAACAAAACAGCTGAGTCTCTGTTTACATCATAACTGTCGTTTATGCAGTACATAACTACCTGCTTTCTGGGGGTTAATATCACCCACTTCAATTCCAGAGGTGGTGGTCAATGGGGCATGCCACTTCACAAGTAAGCCTATGTCTACAACTGCAGAGACAACATGGAAATGTTTCAGCCTACCCATAGGACTTAAGTATGTTTTAAAATTTTTTTTTCTAGGAAGTTAATTTTGATACTATTTTCCAAGTCCTTCACCTAAAGATATTTTTATAATTTGTCTTTTTACATCAAAATCTATCAGTTTTTGAAAACTGTTTCCAGGGATTAGGAATAAGGGAACTGATACAGTATGTTCTCACAATTAATTGTTAATATCTTTCAGTGAGTTACAGTAATCTTTTGCATGCTTGGAAATTAATTATAAAGAATACTTATAGAAGGATCTTAATAATTTGATGACTGAGGATTTTTTTTCTTTTTGCTTTAAAAACAACCCCTAATATTCATTTCTGACAACACAGTATGTATACATGTATATATAGATATATAAAGTTCATTTCCATGCTTCTTACATAACTATCAGAAATATCAATCTATCAGTGTCAGCTGATATATATCCAATTAATCCACTGCAGAAGGGAAGATAAAACAAAAAAATCTAAAATAATCATTAAAGCTCACAGTTCAATTTTTTTCTTTTTTAATCTTTTTTTTTTTTTTTTTTTTTTTTTTTTTTTTTTTTTTTTTTTTTTTTTTTTTTTTTTTTTTTTTTTTTTTTTTTTTTTTTTTTTTTTTTTTTTTTGCTTATTTGAATTTTTTTTTTTTTGGTAGTTTCTCTGTGCTCTGTTGCAAGCTGATTCCCAGATTAATGGCCTCCCAGTAGATTTGAAAGGAAGCCTGAAGACTTTTTATTTTGCTGTGCTTCTGCTTCCTGGTCTTGTGTCAGTCCCAATTCGCTCTCAATTTGATCCAGCTCTGACTGGTCAAGGAGTTCAAAGTCATCGCCTTCTTCCGTGTCTGTGTCCTCTCCCGGGCTGGGCGCCGCCTGGGCGAGTGCTTGCTGCGCGCCCTCCAACTGGTCTTTGATGGCAGCAGTCACTGCAGCTGAGATGACGTCCCCAGCCAGGCTGCTCATCAGCTGGAAGGTTTGCTCACTGTTCAGAGGAAGGGTGAGACCAGCTGCTGACTGCCTCTGTTTGCTTGGTCTGTGGCCACTGTCCAATTGTTCCTTTTTTCTCTTGAGCTCCGTGGGCAAGCCAAGGCTTAATTCCTCTTCATCATTTGTTCCCGTGACATTTTCTAGAGATGGAAAATCTGAAAGATCTCGAGAGAAAACTTCCTCACTAGGCCGGTCAAGATCTGCAAAAGGCATAGTAGAAATTCATGCTTAAGCATCAGAACTAATTTGCAATGAGAGCTGTCTAAAGCCTCCCTGTGATGTGAACCCTCTGGGCAACCCTGACATTAATCTCACCTCTTGAGTCAACTTGAATCAATTTAAGCACATATTAGACCTCTCCCAAATCTGTGACACTACCTTTCCACAAGTAAACAAATGCTAGATCTCCCCTTTCTATCTTTAGCTTTTCTCTTACACACAAAACAATGCATGTGTGACTTAATATTCAACCTTGAGGATTTGATTAAAGTTTAGGGATTCATCATTAAAAATTCTATTCTGTACCTAAGGTGGGGATTATGTTAAGCCAAGGAGTACATGTATGATCATGAAATTAAAAAGCACTTCAATCGGAGGTATTCATAGATTCTGATATATCAAAGGTGAATATTATCTGGTCTAAGCATTTCGATATATGGAAATCTACTTGAGTATCTGTAATTTGTTTAAAGTAATGGAAAGAAGCTACTGCCCCTTCTATTTCATTCAACCCAAGAGCTTACAGAAGCATTTGGTTCTCTATAAATATAGTTGAACCTGACCATGCCAAGGTTCAGGATACTTGAAATCAATGTCAGATTAGGAGGCAGACTGACTTTGTTTTTTTTTGTTACTTTTTATAGAAAATCTTTTAGTACGACAGTGACTTCCTCACAACAGTGATTTCAAATAAATTCTTCTAATGAAATTCTTATATGTAGATTGGATGGTTATTTTTACTATTGTTTAAAGCTGAGATGATGTTTAAGAACAAAGTACTTGTTATTCTAGTCTTCAAAATATGGCCTCAGTTGTAGGTTATCAAAAGCTTATAGCGCCTGAGTGAACTTCACTGTTTCTTTTGTTCTAAGGTACTTTAAAGGCAAGGAAGTTGAGGTCCTCAGAAATTCTGTCACCTGTTTAAGGTCATGCAGTTACCTGGTGGCAAGGCAAGCTCACACCTGGGTGTCTCAACCTCCAAACTCATCCTCTATCAAACATTGCACAGCTTCCCTCTCTCCTTCCTATAAAAAGTGTGTGTTTTAGGGAAGTAAGAACAAAACAGGTTGCTCATTCTCTTCCTTGATAACTTGCTCATGTGTTCAGTGTATGGGTGAGACCATTTAAGATAATCCAATGAGGCTAGCAAAAGTTAAGTTATTATATGAGGGTTGTCTCTCAACTTATGTTATGGATGGGATTTATATTAGTAAAGAACACTGTGTTCTATATTGAGTTGCATTTAAACCAATTATTAGAAGCAAAAAAGCTATTGAACTTCAGAGGCAAATGTGAGAAACTGGAGTTAGCTTTGGACTCTGGAACTTTCCCTCCGCACTTTGATCCTTAAAGAGTAGATCTGAATATATAGGATTAGCTTTTCTCTTTCTCTCCTTTAATTATTGCTAATAAGCAATGCTATCATACATTTCAGAAGGTAATTTTTTTATTTTTTTGTTTTCAAAATAAAGGGAGATTTTGACTCTAAGATTTTTTTTTCATACTCTTTTTTTTTGTGTGTGGTACTGGGGATTGAACTCAGGGGCATTCTACCTCCGAGCTATACCCTCAGCCCTATTTTTTATTCTTATATTGAAACCGGGTCTCACTAAGTTGCGGAGTGCCTCACTAAGCAGCTGAGGCTGGCCTGGAACCCGGATCCTCCGGTCTCAGCCTCCCAAATGCTGGGATTACAAGCGTGCGCCACCACGCCCGGCTTCTCATACTCTTTCAAATAATTTTTAGGTATAATTCATATGCCATAAAAGAACACCCTTATGTGTAATTCACTGGTTTTTAGTATATTAACAAAGCTGCACAACCATCATTTATTTATTTATTTATTTATTTATTTATTTTTTTTTTGCGGTACTGGGGATTGAACTCAGAGGCATTCTACCTCCGAGCTATACCCCCAGCCCTATTTTTTTTTATTTTTTATTTTGAAACCGAGTCTCACTAAGTTGCGGAGTGCCTCACTATGTAGCTGAGGCTGGCCTCGAAACCGGATCCTCCGGTCTCAGCCTCCCGAATGCTGGGATTACAAGCGTGCGCCACCACGCCCGGCTCACAACCATCATTTATATCACTCTAAAAATAAATGTGTACAAATTAATAGTCACTCATCATTTCCTCTTTCTGCTAGTCCCTAGAAAGCACTAGCCTACTTTCCCAACATATGGATTTTCTTATATTTCATATAAATGGAATTATATAATATACGGCCTTTGTGTCTGTTTTTATTCTTTCTCTTTCTTTTTATTTTGCAGCACTAGGGATCCATTGTAGAGCCTCTTGCATACTAGGCAAGTGCTTTATCACTGAGCTATATTCCAGGCCTCAACTTCATTCATTTTTACAGACAAGTAATGTTCTACTATAGATATATACCATATTTTATTTTCATGCAGAGTTTGACAGAAGTTAAGTTTATTTTTCCATATATTCAATAGCGATAAAAGTAAGAAACATTAGTATACCATCAGAAGTGTCTGTCTGTGGAGTGTAGCCTTCTGAAAGGTTGAAGGTGCCATTATCTGTCCAGGATACTTCTGAGACGTCTGTGTCAGATACAGATAATTCTTTGGCAGCAGCCGTGAGGCTAATCTGTGTTAATACAAACACCAGTGGCTCATTTTAAACTGCAGAGGAAAATCTTTTGAAATATCCAAATTAATTCCCAACATGTCATAATACAAACAGATGAGTATTTTCCTCTGTGATTATTCGGTCGTCTTAATCAGGCAAATCATTCAGCTTTTTTTTTGTGTGTGTGGTACTGGGGATTGAACTCAGGGGCATTCTACTTCCGAGCTATACCCCCAGCCCTATTTTCTTTAATTCTTTATTTTGAAACCGAGTCTCACTAAGTTTCGGAGTGCCTCACTAGGTAGCTGAGGCTGGGCTCGAACCCGGATCCTCCGGTTTCAGCCTCCCAAATGCTGGGATTACAAGCGTGCGCCACCACGCCCAGCTTATCATTCAGCATTGATTCATGCAAAATACGTGTACAGTCAAGCCACACAGAAACAAATTGAAAACTAAACAGGAAATACCTTAGGACAAAGAGCTGAAAAGTCTAATTCACTGTCATCTTTGTGACTTTTTTCTTTATCTGCTTCTGTTGAAAAAAAAAAATGTGAACTCTCTCAGTTTCCTGGCAAGTTCAGATGTAGTATATTTATTTCACCACATAGTCTTACCCTGCATTCCCCATATTCTCCAATGCCTCCCTACAACTAAATGTTTACTTAATAAGCTTCACGTATTTGCAAAATGTTTGATTTCCGAAGGAAATGGTCCACACTGGTGGTTCCCATAGTGTGAACCAGTAGCTTCTTTATCCCCTGGGTACACTTTAGCAGTGAAAATCCTCCGGTCCCATCGGACTCCGGACTAGCCTCCTGAGCTGGAAGTTCTGGGATGGGGGCCCCAGTCTGCATTCCCACAAGCCCTCCTTCCTGGGGATTCCGGCACATGCTCTAGTTTGAGAATCTGGAAGGTTAGAGGCCAAATTAGAATATAAAATAGAACCACAATGGATTTTCCTCTGTTTTCTTTTCCTTCCCCTTTTATTTCAATTCCATCTTATATGGATCCCACATTCTTATCCTTACCTTTGGTGTTTTTTATCTGCAGTAGTCCAACCCAAAATAAAGTAAATTATAAATAGTAAAGTACAGAGTTGTTGAAACCTTTTCTCCCTTCCCTGACAATTTGGATTTTTAAAAAATCGATTTATTTAATTTTATGTTTAAGAAAAGAATAAAAGCCTAAATAGGAAAAGGTTACATATATTACTTGTGGAGATTAGCTTCTATAATAAAAGTAAAAGGCTTTACTTTAGTAAAAGGCTAAAATCACCCTGAAATGTATTAAAGACAATTTCATATAAGTAGCCTGCTACTATCTCTTTTCATGTATAGCATCCAAAATTCAAACTTTACCTACCAGATCTCTCACGTTTCTTCTGATTAATATATTCTCCGATTCCAAAATCTAGCTTCAACAGAACTGACTTGATTTTGCTGTATATTTTTTGTCCAATATCATTACATTTAAACAGTGGACACAAAAATGCAAACAGTACTGAAAGAGTGAAAAGAGTTACAGGTAAATGCTCTTCATTTCAAAAATTTCTATTTTAGTTTTTACAAAATACTAAGTTTATTTTATTGAAAAAAGAAAAGAACACCCCCCACACTTTAGCATACTGCCTCTGTGAAATGAGATCCTAATTTCTGTTCTTCCCTGTAATGAAAATATGTTTTACTACACACACACACACACACACACACACACACACACACACACAACCGTCCTTTACTCATAGGCACTGTCTTTAGATTTGCAATTCGATCAGCTTTCTCTTCTCAATCCTTTTACCCTTGAAGTTCCAGAAAGGTTATATGCTTTCCAGGTGACTCTCTTGCTTTAAATTATCACCTCTGCTTATTAAATGCCATCTTACAAGGGAAAGTTATTATTATCTAGTAGCCTCTCATCAGAAATACTGGGGTAATCATATTGCTTGGGGTTGGTGTGAAGTGCAAGAGACAAGTGCAAACCATGTGAAAAATGCCTTCCTTGTTTTCTCTTTCCCCTGAGCTGTTCTTTCCTCTTCACGATGCAGGTCAACAGGCCGATATTTTATGAGTTCTACTGGAAGACTGGCTTTGCGGTCCAAACATTTGCAATTTTTTTTTTTTTTTTTTTTTTGCGGTACTAGGGATTGAACTCAGGGGCATTCTACCTCCGAGCTACACCCCCAGCCCTATTTTTTATTCTTTATTTTGAAACCGAGTCTCACTAAGTTGCGGAGTGCCTCACTAAGTAGCTGAGGCTGGCCGCGAACCCGGATCCTCCAGTCTCAGCCTCCCGAATGCTGGGATTACAAGCGTGCGTCACCATGCCCGGCTGCAAATTTTGTTATGCATTAGGAATACAAAAAGAAATGAAGGCTGCCCACACAGGATGTGCTGTATTCCCTAGTGTCCATTGCTTGGTGGTTGTTATGAAATGTCCCCCATTACCTTATAACATAGGAGTTACAAACTCAAATGTCTAGAGGCCAGGGAATTATATGTGAATTTTTAAAGCCAGCATAAGAAAAAAAGAAAAATGTGAAGGTTATTTAAGTAGACAGTGCCTGCTCTATCCAAAGGTAGCAATGCCCGATCTTCATATTATTCAAGAAAATAAGAAACTCTACACTTTTTAAGCGTGTGTGTGTGTGTGTGTGTGTGTGTGTGTGTGTGGTTACTGGACATTGAACCCAGGGGCATTCTATGTCTGAGCTACACTCCTAGTTCTATTTTATTTTTATTTACAGGGACTTGGTAGGTGGCTGGAGTCTCACTACTTGCTGAGGCTGTCCTTGAACTTGCAATCCTCCTGTCTCAGCCTCAAGTAACTGGGATTACAGATGTGCACCACCACACCCAACCTAAACAGCATCTTTTTTGAGTTATAGCTGACACATATTAAATTGCACATAAAGTGTATAATTTGATAAGTTTTGGCATAGGCATATAACTAAGAAACTACCACCAGAGTGAAGATAGTGAACACTTCTACTGCCCCAAAAGCTTCCTACTATTTGTATTAATCCTCCCCTCCTGCCTTTCTCCCTGCCCCCACCCAACTCAACTCCAGGCAACTTGATCTGTTTTGTCACTAGAGGTCACTCTGAAGTTTCTAGAATTATGTATAAAGAGAATCATAAAGTACAGACACTTTTATCTGGCTTCTTCCACTTGGCCTATTTATTTTGAGATTTACACCTAGCGTTGCCTTATCAGTTTTCAGTTCATTCATTATATGGATACAGCACCATTTTATCTACTCATGTGTTAATGGTCATGTGGACTGTATGTATTCTAATTTTGCCTCCTACAAATAAATCTGATATGGACATTTGTGTATAATTCCTGTACAGACGTATACTTCTATTTCTCTTGGGTAAAAACCAAGCTGTGGGATGGCTGGGTGACAGAGGAGAAACTGCTGACCTGTTATCCAAAGTGACTTACCTATCCTATGCACCCTCCAACAGTATGTGAGAGTTCCAGTTGCTCTATATCTTTCCTAATACTTGATATCATCACATATATTTTTAACTTTGATCATTCTGGCAAAGGTACAATGATATTTCATTGTGGTTTCATTTATTGAACCACAGAACATGTACAAAAGCCAGAGTGTTAGCTGGTATATTTGTGGGGGGTGGGGCATGTTGTTTTATTGACATAATTTAACAGAAAACATTTACTCATAATCATGCCTTTTTCAGCTTTTCTTCCCATTTTAAAATATAATCATGTCTCTAGGGGAGAAAAAGAGAAACTTTGTACAACAGGAGATTAAGGAATAATCAAGTTGTTTTATAACTAAGAGCTCACCCCTCTTCTTCCAAAGTATGGAAATTCTGTTGACCACTAAATGATGTCATATGCATTGCACAAAGTAGCCAAAAGTTCTTTTATACTTACGCAGTAGGTAGCTGAGTATAACCCCAGGAACGTAACTTCCCAAGATTGTAAAGAACGTGCACACACTGCAGACCAGGAGACAAAACTAGAAGTAACAGAAATAACATGGGATGATTATGCACAACCCCAAGACATTTTAGAGCATAGAATACACAATTATTTATCTACACGTGACCTACTGGGTTTTGCCAACTGTTTTTCAAACAACCTTCTTTTCACTTAGGGACATTCAACAAGCCTTAGTTCAGTCGAATACCTAGTAACAATCATTTTGAGGGCACAGGAGCTCATTTCTGGCACTAAGAATGATGACTCCAATTACGCCTGTGTATTACTGCCAGACACAGGAGACCTGAAGAGTAATCGGTCCCCAGAAGCTTCTTTTGCTCAGCATTGTTTAATGTAAGTAAAGCAGCAATGTGAAAACTAAACCAGCAACTTCAAACTGTGACTGTAGATCTACTGAAATTCATAAACGTGGTACAAAAATTAGAGGCACCCATAAAAATCTAATGCAATTCACACAGCTGGTAAACTGGCTATTACATCTATGGCTATTTTGATCCTTCCTAACCATACCCCACGCACATCTAGGCCACCTAGAAGCCAACTGCAATTGAAATAAAACTCCTACAGTGAAATATGATTACTTTGCTTCTGTCAATTAAAAAAAAAGTGGTTGTTTTAAGAAATTTAAAAACAATCTACAGAAAATGCCCTTAATTCCCACTAGAAATATTGGTCGATAAGCGATTAAGAGAAAGAACAAGGAGTCTAGATTTCAAGTTAAGTTTATTTTTCATTCTTTGGCACAGGGTTAATAAATTAAATAGTCAAAGGAATATATATAAACTTGTAGGGCAAAATTAAGGGCAATTTCTGAAACAGCAAGGATGCTTGTAGGAATCTAGAAACTAAATTAAATTGAAGAAGAAAAGCTACAAAAGCCGAAGGGACAAATAAATCAATAAAAGCATAAATACATCTAGAGTTCAGTTCTACAAAGGAATTTCTTATTGACCCCTTGATTTTGTAGCTTCATCTTCAGCTAATGGCCTTGGGGCACATTAATACATCCCATGCAGAAATTTGATGCTTAGAATCTTTCAAATCTATGCTTAATCACTTCAGTAAAATTGGCACCCAAAATGCTTTCTGCCCCTTATAGGTATCTATTCTAAAAATGACCTTCCGTGATTTAAAATATCCATCAAATACAACATTCCAATATGCTCAGAATGTTTCCAAGCCTAGTTCTATTACTTAATACTTGTGAAATTACGAGATTGCCTATGCACAGTACAAGACAAGGATCATAAAGGCTGGCGTTTGCGGCTCTTCATTCTGGCTGTAAGTGGATATTTGACCTTGAAGGCAAGTACTGGAGTAAACAAGGTCTGTGGGTGGCTCTGTACTCCCCCAAACTGCCACTGTTAAAGCTGCGGCTACACATAAAATAATACGAGTGTGTATACTTCTTTACACAATGGCTTTTAGGTTTTGATCTTAAATTGGAAGAATACTTATTCTATTTATATAGTCATTGTGAATGTTTTTGCAAGAAGTTTTTTATTTTTATAAATCATGCAAGAGTCTCTACTTTTTAGATTCAAAGTGAGACTCAGCTCTGAAAACACCCTTTAAAGGACTATGTGTTCATTTCAGGTCCCCTTGACTTCAAAGCCAGGCTACGTAGGATAATGGAAATTCTTTTTTTAAATATACTCGTATTGGTACACTGTAACCACATATCATATTAAATTTTAGTGTGACAGAAACATACATGTACACAGCACCACCCTGCTCCTCCCAATCCCCATTCATAATATTGAAATTGGTAATTCTTTTTTTTTTTTTTTTTTTTTTTTTGCAGTACTGGGGATTGAACTCAGGGGCATTCTACCTCCAAGCTATACCCCCAGCCCTATTTTTTATTCTTTATTTTGAAACCAAGTCTCACTAAGTTGCGGAGTGCCTCACTAGGTAGCTGAGGCTGGCCGAGAACCTGGATTCTCCGGTCTCAGGCTCCCAAATGCTGGGATTACAAGCGTGCGCCACCACGCCCGGCTGAAATTGGTGTTTCTTAACAAGACATTTCTTTTTGTCTTGGTTGATTAAGAGCAATCACCATTCAACTAGTGAGCTAAATAAATATAAAACTGCTGTAAGTTCGAAATAGGAAGCTGAAGACTCTCTAGTATTCACACATTAGCATTTGAGCCTTGCTGAGACCAACTTTCCTGGTATGTACTCCTCGTGAGTTCAGAACTGGAGCACCCTTACAAGCTGATGAAAGAGGTAACCTCATTCGTTCCCAGGAACACCATGTTTTGTTGTTGTTTTTCCCTATTTTTTTAAAAATTGGTGCATTGTAATCATACATCTTTGTTAGGTACAAGCTACAAAGGCATACATGCACAACACCATGTTTTTGTTTGTTTGTTTGTTTGTTTGTTTTTGCAGTACTGGGGATTGAACTCAGGGGCATTCTACCTCCGAGCTACACCCCCAGCCCTATTTTTTATTCTTTATTTTGAAACAGGGTCTCACTAAGTTGCAGAGTGCCTCACTAGGTAGCTGAGGCTGGCCACGAACCCGGGTCCTCCGGTCTCAGCCTCCCGAATGCTGGGATAACAAGCAAACACCATGTTTTAAAACACACTCCTGTTCTAGAAAACTTGCCTTCCCAGGGCTCTGCTGTTTGAAAAGAGACATTTCTTGAAGAAATATGCTGAAATTCATCCATGATTCTGCAATACAGTGGCTGAGTCTGGGCCGTTCGTCAGGTTTGGAATTGATAACTTCCCAGCTAGAGAGAGAGGGAAAAATGTAAATGAAGTTTAAATGATTCATTCAACCATCAAGGCTTCAGCAAGAATTATTGAGCACTGACTATTGGCCTCACTTTCTGGGAAAGTCGCGTGAATTCAGAGATGAACCAGCCAGATGCCTGTCTCATGAAGCTCATAGGCCAAGAAGACTAATTAGCTACCCAATAAATTGTCTGATTACAAAAGGGGAAACATTGAGGGAAAGGATGGGGATGGGGCATTGGGACATCTTTTCTGAAGAAGTCATTTTCAAGCTCAGACCTCAAATGGATTTGCAATTTACTGTAGTGTGCCTGATAGAACGATGGACAATATATGCATAGACCATGCTACCCTACCGAGCCCCAGTGCTGTTTCAGCAAAGTGCACCAGAAGAAACAGACTGTGGGAAGCTCAGAAGGTAGAAGAAGACCTGGATCCTACAGGGTCTCATAGGACTTGTTGGAAACTTTTAAAACCCTATTAGAACTTTAAACCTTAAGGATCAGAAAGCCACAGTACTTTTAAAGAAGCTTGGGTATTAAGTATATAATAATGATTACTAATAATAGACACCAATAATATGTTTTCAGTATATACAGTAGTTGGTCAACTCTGCAGAAATTGTTTAGCTCAACAGGATCTCACAATATCCCCCGTTTTTCTAGAATATCTTTTCCCAAACATCATCTAGAACGTGCAGAATGTGATCCCAGGCCATGGTATTTTTCCACGGGAACCTTAGTGAACCAAAAACTAGAAACCACCACTCCAGCAATGTGGGGAGCAAAAAGATTTATATAAAAAGCAAAAAGACATGAGGAGCTAAGATGGCTACTTTGGGCAATTAAAATTCAGCCAGTTCCCTTGAGCGCCTGTTGCCCCACCCTGAGGCTAGGTTCTTGACCCACTCCATGCCTTTGTTTTTCCCCATTTACATAAGATGTGAATAACAAATGCTTCTCCAAAACCTGCTTGATTCTGTGCCATCTGGGTTTTGGGGTCTGTGAGGGTACTCAAGGTCAGCCCTCAGTATTTATGTCACAAAGGTTGCTCAATAAAGTTGAACATTTGATCCCCTCGCAAGGTGTGTGTGTCTGTCTTTTCTGTTTAAGCTTCCAGTGCAGACTGCAGAATGGGGAAACTGAGGCAGCAGCTGGCCTGCTCCAAATGGAGGTCCCACCGAAATTGCAGGACCGTCAGAGACTGAGAAGCCACTCGAATGGGAGTGATACCAGTGATCGTTAAGTGTTAAGGGGACTGGGAAAAGGAAGGTAACCCAGGATTAAGTGTTAAGGGGACTTTGAAAGGGAAGTTAACCCAGGATTTGACTGTTCTTTTAAAGCACCAGGACAGTGAGCTTAGAGCCGGTACTATAAGAAATCTTAAACCTGGTGGAAGAATATAGTGAAGGAGTAAAAAAAACAAAACAAAAAAACCTTCCTTTCAGAAAAGCGTAAAAAGGAGAGAAGAAGATTTTTAGGTTTTTGAGTGTTAAATGACCCTTGGATTTAAGTTATCCTTCAACCAGGAACCGTTTTAGATTTTACAAAGTCCCAGGAAGAGGTTTAAGATAAGTTAAAATGAATGGAATGCCCCCTACCCTAAAGTGTGTAAACAAACCGCTTAATTAACCAACCTGTCTTATCAAACATGTGAGACTTTGCTATCCTGTTTCGATTATCTGACCTGCCAGGTGCACGCTGTAAAATCTGTAGTTAAAAAATGCCTATGAAGCTGGGCGTGGTGGCGCATGCTTGTAATCCCAGCATTCGGGAGGCTGAGACCGGAGGATCCGGTTTCGAGGCCAGCCTCAGCTACCTAGTGAGGCACTCCGCAACTTAGTGAGACTCGGTTTCAAAATAAAGAATAAAAAATAGGGCTGGGGGTATAGCTCGGAGGTAGAATGCCCCTGAGTTCAATCCCCAGTACCGCAAAAAAAAAAAAAGCCTATGTACTGAACCCCCATAAAAACCCTGTTCCAAACCCCTTTGGGGCTCTCCTCTCCTACCCCTGCGTGGGATACAGGTTGAGCCCTAACGCGCGTTAGTCTCAGAATAAAGCCTCTTGCGGTTTTGCATCAAGTGACGACTCTTGCGATTGTTTGGGGTGAGCGCCGGTATCCAACTGACAGCGTTAGGGTCCCCTTTTGGGGTTCCTACAATAGTCCTTGGTTTCCATAAGGAGGATCTCTTACCTCGAGAGATTGGAACCAAGTGAAGAAAAATTTAGAGGCAGCTCTAAGGAAACAGGGCTCGGCTAATTTTCCAATTTGGGGATTTTCCATATGGAGATTAGTAAATGATTGCCTAAAAGGCACTGGTCAAAGAACTAGAAAAGAATTAAGAGAACTTAAAGCAACTCTGTAGGAGGTAGTGATATAGAAGAATTGAAACGGGAGGAAAAGGAGTATCATTCAGTAAATTAATAAATTACAATTACAAATAGAGACTACTAACAAATTCAGTAAAAGTGCCAAAAGGATAAGAAAACAATTAGATGACAGTCTGGCCCGACCTTAGGCACCATCCAGGCACAAAACAGGTTCTTCTGGTAAACAATTATGTTGTAAATGGAGATCTTGGGAGCCTAAGGAAGTAGAAAACCCCATAGGAGTGCAGTTCAGGTCTGTGGCTTTCCCTGTAATTGAGGATAGCAATCGGCAAAGGTAGTAGTATGTTTTGATATCCACAAAAGAGATAAAAATGTTGAAGATGCAGTCTCTGCCTATGGGCCTCATTCTCCGTTTGTTCTTGCCCTTTTGCAACAGTATGATACTCAAAATTTAGCACCTATGGATTGGAAAATGTTGACAAGGGCTATACTGTCTGGAGGAGATTATATACTTTGGAGGTCAGAATTTCAGGAACGAGCAATTAAAACAGCAAGGATAAATGCTCAAGCTGGACAACCCCAGAGAGGTGTAGACATGCTGACAGGAGAGGGACAATGGGATAGCTTACCAGCACGGGTTAATTATGGCCCTGGAGTATATGCTCGGATGGCTGCTACAGCAAAGAGGGCTTAGTCCTATTTGCATGGTGAAGGTGCTGGGGAGCTGCTTACTGGAGTGGTTCAAGGACCCTCTGAGGGACTTGCAGACTTTGTGGCCAGACTAATGGAGTTGGCTGCGGGACTCTTTCCTAGTATAGATGAGGCAAGTATAGATAGGCAACTTGCCTACGGGAATGCTAATAAATGGTGCAAAGAGGCACTAAGACCTCATAGGGGTAAATCCCTTAATGAATATATTAAAATTTGCAAAGATGTGGACTCTAATACTATTATAGGCAGCACTATGGTGGCTGCTCTCGAGGAAGGCCTCGGTTTTTCCTAAAGATCAAAAAGATATTTTCTATGTAGTAAAGAGGGCTACTTTAAAAAACATTGCCCTGAGTTAAATAACCGGCCTTCCCCAGGAGTATGTCCAAAGTGTAAAAGAGGGAAACATTGAGCTAACATATGTAGATCAAAAAGTTATAACTGAAGGGGTGCCTATTGTCCATCAGGGAAATGGATTGAGGGGCCCGCCCCGATCAAACCGACCTACTGGGCCCTGACTCCATCTCACCAGGGGGTCAGATTTATCCCCCAGGGACACATTTATCAGTCAACCAACTATACAGAGCAACCCCAGGGAGTGCAGGATTGGACCTCTGTGCCTCCTCCAGAGCGGTTTTAACTTCTGCTATGGGACCCCAAGCCACTGGGACGGGGGTCTATGGCCCGCTACCCCCTGAAACCATAGGCTTAATCTTGGGGAGAGGCAATGTTACCCTAAAAAGGGGTACGAGTAATTCCAGGAATAGTGGATTCTGATTTCACCACGGAAATAAAAATTGTAGTCAGTTGCCAGTCAGAAATTGCTATCATCCCTCAAGGGGAAAGAATAGCTCAACTAATTTTGCTACCTAAATTAAATACTTCTAATGAAATTTTGTTTGATAAAAGAGAAGACAGTTTTGGATCTACAGGCAAAGCAGCATTTTGGACAGCATTGATGTAAAAGACCTGAGTTAGATTTAAAAATTGAGGGCAAAACTTTTCAAGGTATTTTAGACACTGGAGCAGCTGTTTCTGTAATTGCTTAAAGGTTTTGGCCCCGGGGGTGGCCTATTACCACTTCAGATTCATCACTTACTGGAATAGGAGGAGTTAGTACCCCCCCCCCAAAGTTAAAAAATTTTAGCATGGGAAGATTCCTCTGGAAAACGTGAACTTGTTCGACCATTTGTAGTAGATGGCTTACCGGTATTTGTGGGGACGTGACATTCTAACAGCCATGGGGGCTGCTATCACCACTGATGTTCCCCTTCAAGTTATATAAACAAGGGTATGTCCCAGGAAAAGGACTGGGACCGAAATTGAGAGGGGACCCACAGCCCGTTCAGGTTCCTCAACCATTAGCCAGGGCTAATGCAGATAAAAGAAGGTTGGGATATTTTCCCTAGGGGTCATTTCAGTAAGAACCCTATGACAGGTATCAATGGGTCTGTCTCCCTCAAGGCATGGCCAATGATAGCGGAAGCTATCAAGCAGGTCAGAGAAAGGTTCCCATTTGTTAAAATTATTCATTATATGGGTGATATTTTATTAGCAGCTCAGACTGATAACCTAGTGTTACAAACTTTTGACTTTTTGAAAAAAAATTTTTTTAGAGTTACAAAACTTAATTATTTATATGTATTTGGGTCATATCCTACAGCAGGTGGGAGTCTATCCTCGAAGGTTAGAAATTCAAATTCACAGTTAAAAACATTAAATGATTTTCAAAAGCTTATGGGGGACATAAATTGGATTAGGCCTTCGCTGCGTTTGTCTACCCGATTTTGTTCTTTCTGGGAATATCCTTAGGTCCTTTTTAAGACTGTCAAGTTGCAGAAGGCTCCTTCCTGTGTTTGTAATGAGCCTACTTGCGT
>PVLC010031069.1:0-19059 GCA_004027655.1 Graphiurus murinus
AGTTGAATTAATAAATGAAATTGTGAAGGTTGAAATTGATAGGAGAGAAATTATGTATTTAGAAATTTGCCCTCCCATGAAAACCAAGTGGAGTAGGTCTCTGTAAGACCTCACCTCCCCACAACCACACCTAAGTTTCTTATAAGTATTGGTTTAATGTGTAAGATAAATGTCAAGATCCAGAATTTTTCACTCATTTGTTCTTTCAACAGGGATTTCTTGAACACCTACTGTGTATCAGACCTTTCAGTAGATACGGGCAGAGATACAGAATTAAACAAGTTTCCTGATAAGAAATCTAGAATTGAGTGAGGAAATAACAGATGTACCACCATTTATTTTCTTTCTTTCCTTCTTTGAATTGAACATTCTACCTCCAAGCCACATACTGAGTCCTCCTATTTAAAAAAATTTTTTTTGGAAGCAACTTGCTAAGTTGCTGAGGCTGGCCTCCAATCCGCAGTCCTCCTTTCTCAGACTCCCAAGTACTGGGATTACAGGCATGTGCCACCATGCCCCAAAACATGGCACCCTTTTAAAGTAATCTGAAATTCAAGGTACCCTTTGATACATTCCATGCTAGTGAATCAGACTGCATTGGAAGGTAAACAGGATCAAGGAGGAATGGATACTTTTTTTGTAGTCATGGAGATTTTTCTGTATGCAGACATTTCCATGGAGTTGGATGAGGCAGATTCATTACCGTCGAATGTCCCTTTCATTGTTCATTTGAGGGTGTTGGACTTTTTCCTATAGAAAATCTTGTTGGAACCCATGATGCCCCTATCAGATGTGTTGAATACTGTCCGGAAGTGAACGTGATGGTTACTGGAAGTTGGGATCAGACAGTTAAATTGTGGGATCCCAGAACTCCTTGTAATGCCGGGACCTTCTCTCAGCCTGAAAAGGTAGGGTCTTTATGTTCATCAGAGGAAATACAGTCCTTGGGGTGATTTGTCTTGATGCATGTTTGATGAATAATCCGTTAACTTAGAGGTTAAGAATTGATAGAGAGTCTCTTTTATAAACCCAACTATACAGAAATGCTTGAATGTAAAGGAAATTAACCTTGGAATTTTGATCATCTTTCTGTCAGTTGTTATACTTGTGCTGGGGAGCGCAAAGCTTAAATGATCCTGCTTCCATGTATTGTTAATGCTTCAAATCTCAGGACTGAGAAGCAACTCACCGACTTTTCAGAGAAGTCATTTAGCAAAGACTGTTCGATTGTCTCAAATTGGGTTTGACGTGCCCAGAGCAGAAAAGGATGGAGCACCACTCGTTTTCATTTGTAACCCGAGGATTCATTTGAGTTGACTATTAGGGGGGTGAAATGGGTTATCATTTCAAGTTTAGTGAGAAAGTGTCTGTTCTTTGGCTTTTACTTTGTGTATACATTCTTAATACAAATGTCATTTGAAGGTTCTTTTTTAATGGAAAATTTTAAAATGGAAACTGTGTATTCTAACCTTTTGATCTGTATGAGGAAAGTATAATTGAGCATTCTTGCTATATCCTCATCAGACTTCATCAGGTGGTAAAGATTGATTATTTTAGCACTTTAAAGGTATCTTTCACTTGAGCCTATTTCCTCAGTGTAAATATACTATTCAGTTCTTGTTAGCCATCATTATATACAGGAGTGCATCTAAAGAGCCATTATTTTTTGTCACATCATAGTTGAATCTACTCTTGGCAAGACCTTTGTTCAGAATAAAATAATTGCATTGTTTCTAGCTTTGATTTATGGTTGTATGTAACATGTTAAGAACTGTGATAAATTGCTGACAGAATATCATATAATGGACAGCCACACTGAATCAAGCTGCTTATTGGTTCAGCAAGGTTCATTATGTCACTTTTCTTTAATACTTTCTTTGATAAATGTATATACCTAGTCAGTCGCATGACAGTGGTTTCATGTGATTTATGATCAGTGGGGATAGAAAGCATTATTAGACGCTTGTGTGTCACCTGTATAGTCAAGATTTAAGGTAAAGTTCCTGATATGATTGTACCATTATAAATTGATCTCTTTCTGAATTCTGTGTTTTTAAAGTTTGGTATTTAATACATCTTAGATTAATTTTTATTTTTCCACAGACATTTTGTTTCCTGAGTAAACTACGATGAATCTTAACTGTATCCCTCATATTTAAGTCTGCAGAAATTAAACCTATCAATTTCAGTCTTTTTAATTCTTATTTTTCCCTTGGCCACATTAGTTGTTGGAATTGTAAGGCCAGATTGGAGACTGCTGTTGAGGGCATTGAATCTTTGACTGGTGGTCTATAGTTCACAAATAACCATACGGTTAATTACTGAGTGTTAAAGAGATGTCATGAGGCTTCCACTTTTATTTTTTTCTGGCTGTGCTGGGGATCTAATCCAGGGCCTCGTGCATGCCGGGTGAGCTCTCTACCATTGAGCTGCATCCCCAGCTCTCTCTGTTTTTTATAGCAGCTCTTCAGGGTTGAAAATATTAGATGAGATTAGTTGCTTATTAATTGAAAACTATAACCACAATTATGGATCGGAAGTCGAGATTTAAAAGTAATGCCTTAACATGATTGGGGAAATATTTTTTGTCAGCTTTTTCATGAATTTGGTACCTCTGGTCTCCAAGAAACATTTGCAAATTAACCACTAAATGTTTTGCTCTCAGGACACCTATGATTTACTGTAAATAAATTTTTGTGGGTATTTTACTTTTGAGGAAAAGGCATTATAAGGGGGAAGAACTAGATGTTTTTAGGGGATAAAATGCTTTTTAAAATTTTCCCTTAAGATGAACTTTGTTTCAAACATTTAATATGATTTCAGGGTACAAGAATTAGCTTTGTCATATGCTGGACCACTATACTTTTAAAAAATTAATTAAGTAGTGTATTTATTTATTTATTTTGGTACTGGGTATTGAACCTAAAACCTAAAAGTCTCATGCATGCTAGTCAAGCACTCTACCACAGAGCTATACCTCCAGCCCATCCAAGCCCCCCCCCTTTTTTTTAAATTTTGAGAGGGTTTTGCCAAGTTGCCCAGACTGGCTGTTCTTTAACTTGTGACCTTCCTGTCTCAGCCTCTGGAATAGCTGGAATTACTGGCATGCACCACCACATTGGGAACCTTACCTTTTAATTTGGAGTTTGTGTCACCAAAAGCAACAGCTATGGGATGGCTCCCTCACTCTACCTGCAAGGCCTATTCAGTGTAATAGCTGGGAAGAGTCAAGATTTTAAGAGTTATAAAATGTGAAATCTCCTAAAAGATGGTCATAGAAAAATAATTTGGAAAATTATTGTTTTATGAAAAGTCAAAAGCTCACTGAAAGGTCTTTTGAATATTTTAAGACTTATTGTCTCTTTTGAGTGTTTTTTTCTTTTTTAAACATTTATATTCTCTAAATGAAACCAGAAGACTGGCAAAAATTAATTTGTTTTAGTAGTGAGGAAGATTATGTCTTGAAAAGTTCCTCTACAGAATTAATTAGAATATACTTTCTATGATACTTGGTAAAGCATTAACATCCCGGCTTTGCTGTTTTGTTTTTGCCTCACTTGGTTTGAATAACTGCAGTATCTTAAAATTGGTACCTGTGTTTGAGAATCTGATCAGCTAAATTTTTATGATTAGATGGATTTTATTTGGGGGCAAAATCCCATCTTCAGGAGGCAGATGGTTTGTATCAAGTTTCCATCTCTGCTCGAAGGTGTACACCCTGTCGGTGTCTGGAGACCGGCTGATCGTGGGGACAGCGGGCCGCAGAGTGTTGGTGTGGGACTTGCGGAACATGGGCTACGTGCAGCAGCGCAGGGAGTCCAGCCTGAAGTACCAGACGCGCTGCATACGGGCGTTTCCAAACAAGCAGGTACCCGACTGCCCCTCTTCCCCGGAATTGAAAGTAATATAATCTCATATGATAATAATTTGAGCATTGCCTTTCAAGCTTTTGATTTTTTGAGTAGTGACTTGGAATTTGCTATTAGGTATATTCTCATTTAATATTTTTGACAATCTCTTGTTAAAAGATAAACGTGTTAACCCCCATTTTAGAAAAGACTTTGATATTCAGAGAGGTGTTAAGTAAATCACACAGGATCACTTGGTAGTTTGAATTTCTTGGTATTTCTTATTGATCCTGATCTGCGATGCTTGATAAGTGTTCAGTAATCAGAGTTTTGCAGACATTTCAGTTCATAAACCAGTGAATTAAAACTTTTTTTATTAATTGGTGCATTGTAATCATACATCTTTGTTAGGTACAAGCTGATAAAGGTATATATGCACACATTTCTCATTTAACCCTTTCCCCAATGCCTACCCGTGAATTAAAACTTAAATTCGGAAATTTAGGTTTATAGAATGTGTTCTCTTTTTGCCTTTTTGTAATCGTAGTATTAAACTAATATTAAAATTCTTTGTGTCATACGATAAAAGAACTTTGGGTGGTGTGTGTGTGTGTATGTGTGTATGTGTATGTGTGAGCGCGCGCGTGCACGCCACTGGGGATTGAACTCAGGGGTGTTCTTCTTTTGAGCTACATGCCCAGCCTTTTTAATTTTTTTACTTTGTTTTTGGGATTGAACTCAGGGGCATTCTACCTCTGAGCTATAATCCCAGCTTTTTTATTTTGTTTGTGGTATTGGGAATTGAACTTCGCCATTCTACCTCTGAGCTACACCCCTAGCCCTATTTTATTTTTAATTTTGAAATAGGGTCTCTCACCAATTTGCTGAGGGCCGTTTTAAGTTGCTGAGGCTGGCCTTGAACCTGAGATCTTCTTGTCTCAGCCTCCCAAGTACTGGGATTATATGTGTGCACCACCACTCCCTATTCTATTTTTTTTCAATTTTGAAACAGGGTCTTGCTAAATTGCTGGGGCTGGCATCGAACCTGCAGTACTCTCGTCTTAGCTTCCTAAGTACTGGGATTACAGGTGTGCACCACTCTACTTGAATTTTGGGGATTTCTTTGAAAAGAACTCCACTGAGGTTAGAGAGGCAATGCCTTTCAAGTAGGGTGTGTGTGTTCATGCATGCACATCATGCCGGAGATGGAATCCAGGCCCTCACATATGCTAGGCAAGCACTCTACCACTGAGCTGCATCCCCAGCCCTAATGACCTAACTCTTGATGTACAAGGTGAGCCTCTTTCCATCACTGAAAGATCAATTCCTTTGAAAGGTCAGTTTCAACTATGGTGATCATAGTTCTTTTTTCCAGGAAATTGTAAATTTGCATTCATGATAAGGAATTGTAGTTAGGTGAAACTTAGAAGTTTTAAGTGTGTGATTAAAACATGCTTGCATTTTCTTTTGTCTTTAAAATTTTCTGTAGGATTATCTTCACTTCATAATGAAAGATTAAAATAGGATTTGCTGAATGTTTTTTCTTTTTTTTGCGGTACCGGAGATTGAACTCAGGGGCATTCTACCTCTGAGCTATGTCCCCGGCCCTATTTTTTATTCTTTATTTGGAAACAGGGTCTCACTAAGTTGCGGAGTGCCTCACTAGGTAGCTGAGGCTGGCTGCGAACCTGGATCCTTCGGTCTCAGCCTCCCTAATGCTGGGATTACAAGGGTGCGCCACCACGCCCAGCTGAATGTTTTTCTATAAGCAGTTTTTAGGAGTAACTTCCCTATCTTGAAGAGTTAAAAATTAAAGATACAAAACATTTCATATTCAGCTATTACATCTTTTTATAGCATATTGTCATTTCAAGGAAGCATGAGAAAAGGTTTGAAACTGTAAACCACTTTTGACCGTTTCTGAAAGGTTCTTGTTTGAGTGCAGACCTGACTAGCTGCAGTGAATGCAAGAGGAGAAAGGACAGAGATGGAGGACTGGTGTTGCAGTCGATTTGGATTATTGATGCTCCCAATGAAGGAAACAGTTCTTACAGTTGCTAGAGATAAAGAGGCATAGAACACGGAAGGATGTATTTTACCTGCGGAAACAAATTTGAGTTCCCTTCTGGATAGGAAACAAATAAATGACACTAAAACACTTAAAAATTCCTGCTTGGGTTAGACAAAATAAATAGACAGTTTTGATCACAGCGTGTAAGATACTGGTAAAGTGACAATAGCCTTATTTTTATAAAAGAGGTCTAATGTTTTTAACTTTTTAGAGTTGTCATGACTATGTCAGCACAGCTTAACCATTTTGTTAAAACCTGGCCTTGCTTTCTTTTCATTTCCGAAGTGATCTTTAGTGTGGATTGAATTTGGGAATGAGTGCCTTATTTTTGGAAGCTGGGTGTTGCCATTCTTGTCCTCTGCTCCCCTCTTGGCAGGGTTATGTATTAAGCTCTATTGAAGGCCGAGTGGCAGTTGAGTACCTGGACCCCAGCCCTGAGGTACAGAAGAAGAAGTATGCCTTCAAATGTCACAGACTAAAAGAAAACAACATTGAGCAGATTTACCCGGTTAATGCCATTTCCTTTCACAATATCCACAATACATTTGCCACAGGTAAAGTATGGCATGCTAATTTATATCTAATTATTAAGATTGCATAGCTTGAGAAATTAATTAACAGCATTTATGCTTAGGCAAAATTCCTTTTTAAATTTGTGCTTGATTTTTAGGTATTCAGGAGGAAATCTGGTATAATACTTCTTAGGAAAATGTAACTTCTGTGACCTTAAAAGTTAGCTGTTTGTCAAAATAATGATTATTTCCGTACCTAGTGTTAAGAGCATTTAACTATTTTGAAATTACTTGCAGGTGGTTCTGATGGATTTGTAAATATTTGGGATCCATTTAACAAAAAGCGACTGTGTCAGTTCCATCGGTACCCCACCAGCATCGCATCACTTGCCTTCAGTAATGATGGGACTACGCTTGCAATAGCATCATCATATATGTATGAAATGGATGACACGGAACATCCTGAAGATGGTATCTTTATTCGCCAAGTGACAGATGCAGAAACAAAACCCAAGTGAGTATGCTTCACCTGTATTTGAGCCTTTTCTTGCATTCAGCCCAGGATTTATTAATTTTTCTAAATTCATGAATAGCATTGTTGATGCCTGCTCGATATTACAGCTGACTGTAGGGTTGGAGTTGATTTTATCTTGTTCTCCCAAGCTTTCAATATCCGTAGGTTGATAGACGTCTGATGGATAAAATTGTGCCTAGTTGTTTTGTAGAGAAGAATGTCAAACTCTCATTCTTCTTGAATAGGCTCTATTATTTGAATCTCTGGAGTTATTACTAGCTCATTGCTTCAAAATTAAGTTGAGGAATTCAAGAATAATTTATTTTAGTAAATTCTATTTAAGATATTTAAGAATTTGAACTGCCAAAAATCTTTCCTCTCTACAGAGGTCGTTTCTATAGTATTTACACAAAGTGAATGACCTCCAGGTCTTACTGAAAGCCCAGAGTTAAGATGGCCTTACCTGGAATAGCAAATTTCTTTGGTTTTGAAATTTTCATAGTTCATAGATGTCTTTGACCCTTGGTTGTAATTATTGACTGAGAGGAATCATTTATATTTTTTGATAACAATAAGGCAAAGCTTTTTGCTTAATTCTACCAGGCTTATGGAAAGACCGATACTTAGGCACATGTTATACTGTAAAGGGCCTGCCCTTAAGTGTCTTTATCCTGTTCCCAGGCTTTTGAAGGAAGTCCTCAGTAAATATTTGTGGAATAACTGAATGTTTTCAGGATCCCTATACTTTTGTGAATTAAAATGGGTATGGTACCCTTGCTTGCTCAGTAGAGCTCCTGAGAGGGGCAGGTGTTAAATGTTCAGTCAGCTGTGCTCTGGAGATTTGACTTAGAGCAGTTGTCGCATGTGAAGCCTGTTGGATAAAGGGCTGGGTTTGCATTTTATCTGTCACTTTTGTATCTCTTGTCCTGGCCGGCCATTTTGATCTCATGCTGTTCTTTTTTTCTTTTGAACTTGTAGGTCACCATGTACTTGACAAGATTTCATTTACTTAAGTGCCATGTTGATGATAATAAAACAATTCGTACTCCCCAGTGGTGGATTTATTACTGTTAACAAAGAAACCAGGGAAAATACTAATTTTAATATTATAAGAACCTGAAAATAATGGAAAAGAGGTTTTCATTGATTTTTTTTTTTTTAAATGAATACTTTCTTAAGTACATGAGATGGTTTGGTGGTTTGCTGCATTAAAGGTATTTGGGCAAACAAAATTGGAGGGCAGTGACTGCGTTTTTGAGATTCTGTTTTGACCTTGATGTTTTTTGTTTCCGCTGTGGAAATAAATGTAAATAAATAGAGGTAATAAAAATCTCTTTGCATTCTTTCTGGACCTTAAATGGTAGGGAAAGGCTCTTGAGCCATTTATTTCTTTTGCTGGTTATAGTTGCTAATTCTAAAGCTGCTTCAGACTGCCTCATGAGGAGGTTAATCTACAATTAAACAATATTTCCTCTTGGCTGTCCATTATTTTCTGAAGCAGATGGTTCATCATTTCCTGGGCTGTTAAACAAAGCAAGGTTAAGGTTAGACTCTTGGGAATCAGCTAGTTTTCAATCTTATTAGGGTGCAGAAGGAAAACTAATAAGAAAACCTCCTAACATCATTTTGTGACTGTAAACAATTATTTATTAGCAAACAATTGATCCCAGAAGGGCAAATTGTTTGAGTCAGTAATGGGCTGAGAAAAGACAGAGCATATCTGTGTATTTGGAAAAATAATTGTAACGTAATTGCAGTACATTTAGACAGGCATCTATTTGGACCTGTTTCTATCTCTAAATGAATTTTTGGAAACCTTAATGAGGTTTACATATTTCTCTGACATTTATATAGTTCTCATGTCCATTTCAGTTGTCCAGCCGCTGGTGATTAAGGTTAACAGAAAAAAAAATAATACTGAGAATGAGATTCATTTCAGTGTAATTCCTTAAAGCAGAACACAAACTTAACTTGGCCTGCTCTGAGTAGTTCTAAATAGTGTTTTTATTGTCAACCTTTTTATTTTTAGTTTATATTATTTGCAAATGTATGTCTCCAAAAAGAACTTGGACCTTTTACTAAAATTTATTTTATCCATGATGTATTTTTTACAAAATTTTTTTGATACAGAGAAGGGTCCTATTTTCATTTTTTAAATATTTCAGTGAAAAAATTGGTGTAAGTCTGAACGCATCTTTTGAAATGTATTTTCTTCATTGCAGGTCCACCTAATCATCTCGTGAAAGTGGTTTCTCTGTGGAAAGCTTTGTTTGCTTCCTACAAATGCATGCTCATCCCTTAAGGGATGGCTGTAGTCATTGTGGACATGTTATATAGTATCTTTTACAAGAAATTTGCCTCTGTAAGCTTAATACCTTGTTTAGGGTGAGGAGTCTTTGTGTCCTTGTGCAGTAGTCTAAAGAATTCCCCCTTTTGCCCCCCAAGTATACCCAGTTGCTGTTTATGAACAGTTGAGCTCTCTTTGTAGTATAATCTAAACCTGTTATTTTCCTGTTGTCTAATAAATGAGATTCAGAACCCTTAAATGTTGGATGTTTTTAAATATTGCTAATTAATGTAATTTACTTTGTAAAAAGGCTTCTGTAAAACAAAACTCTCCATCAAGGGTGTGTTGAGTATGACATTTTACTTTAAGTTCACTCTGCCTCATTTCATTGTATCTACCCTGATGTACATTGGGGATTCAGTCCTGGATAAAGTGATCCGTTGGAGTTCAGCCACTTCCCTCGTTCCCCTCTGGTGGATCGATGGGGCTCTTGAGCCAGCTGGGGCTTCCCTCAGGATGAGCAGAGACTGGCAACCCCTGGGAGCCTTTTGGCATGACTCTTATGGTGCCAGTGCTGTAGAGCTCACCAAAGCTCATGCATCTCTGTGCTGATGAAATCACCGCCCCTGTGCAGAGCCAAATGACAGGCCCCTCTGGACTGATCCATCAAATCCTGAATCAGAGTGAAGCCCTCGGGATGGTAAATAATGTAATAGCCGGGGACTAACTGATGGCATTGGTTCTTTAGAGTGATTATGTGCTTTTAAAAGTCATAACCACTTGGTTGAGGACAGAGCATAAATTTAAAACACTGTATAAGAAGGAGGATTGTATAGTATTGTTAAAGGTGACCAAATTAAAGTCATGTGTGGACCTGCTTTTGAAGTTGTGTGGGAGAGCTTTTTTGGTGTTTCCATGTGTGTCCTCATGTCTTTTAAAACCAAATGTGCCTTTCTGCTCTCCTACATACCACTTCACCAGCTCGCTTTCACAGTTGCCTGTTTATTATTATTGCCGCCTTTCCCCCCAATTACCCAGGTGCAGTTAACTTGGCATTTCTATTGGTTTGCCTTATCCATATTCTTTAACTGTTTTTCTTTTCTTCCTGCTGTTACTATTCTCACGTTGTTCTGGGTGAATGATGAAGCGTCTAGAGGTCCTTCATCTTCTCGAGCAATGATTTTCAAACATTCTAGCTGTGACCCAAGTAAGAAATACATTTTTGAATCACAGTCCACAACACAAGTCAATATAGTATGTATAACAGAAAAAAGGTTCATAAAACATTACTTGCCCTTTCTGCGTGTGGTGTATCTGGTATGTGTGTGTGCGCATGTGTGCGTGTGTTTCTTTCAAATGCTGGTTATTTTTCAGAACTGCTTTTACAACAAATACATTGCCACCTGTAATTTGCAGAAACTACTCAATACCTTGGAAGATATTTTTAAAAAACTTTATATTGCCCTCCTTGGAATCTTCTAGAGCTTCCTTTTCTCATAGTGGCCCTTTAGTACCTTCATGAAGAAGGCATGCTTCTTCCAAAGCCTTTGACTATCGAGTGTTCTCAGAAGATGGTGGGTGGACCTCTGGGAGTTCTGATAAACAGATGAGATGGGAGTGTTCTGGTGGCAGCAGTATGTGGTTCTGAGTTCTATTGTATAAAAAAGTACCTTAGCAGTTCCTTCTTTGTTCTGTGGGAAATAAAGGCTTTGTTATAAGAACTGTAGCCAGACTGCCCATTTTAGCCTTGGCATTCAAGCTCCTCATCATTTTGCCTTTGTTACCTGTTAAACTAGTGTTTTCCTAAGATATTTGCATTCTCAGAAGATTTTGTGATAAAATAAGATTAGCTCCTTTCTCTGAGGGGACTCAGTGCACCTTAAGCTATTGTTTGGAGATCTCTGGCAGTGAAGAAGTCTTTGTAAAGTTTTTTTACTTAGTGTTCCCCAAATTCCTTTGACCCCCCCCCAGTCTCTTCTTTGTTCCAGTTGCACTGCACCCCTACCCCCCAGTAATTTTACTGTTTCCAGAAAGCATGGAGGTTCTGCTGTCCTAAGTCAGGCTGATTGCTTCACCATAACTCTAAACACTGCTGTTGATCCCCACATCTCAGTCTGCAGTCTGAGCAGGGTTTTGTTGCAGGGTTTTCCTCTTTGGTTTTAATTTGAATGTTGTCCTGTTCAAGGTCCATGTTTCCATGAAGCCCTCCATCCTTATAACCCACAAGTAAGTGTGCCCTTTCTCTGCTCTGTGTGTGTGTGTGTGTGTGTGTGTGTGTGTGTGTGTGTGTGTGTGGTAGGGATTGAACCCAGGGGCATTCTTCCTCTGAGCTATGCTGCCAACTGATTTCATTTTTTATTTGGAAACAGGGTCTTGCTAAGTTGCTGAGAGCCTTGCTACGGCTGTCTTCGAACCTGTGATCCTCCTGTCTCAGCCTCCCAAGTCCTGGGATTACAGGCATGTGCCACTGGCCTCAGCTGCCTCATACTTTTGTAATCTTGAAGGTAGTTACTTACCCTGCCTGGAGCTTTGACATTTTTGTGCACATCTTGCCCTCCATTTATATCAGGAACAGAGACTGCATCTCTTTCTAGATGCTAGCATACGAATATTGAACCACTTTAATATTGATGAATGATGTACACGTTCCCTTTTTCAGAATAACTTGAAGTATCATTTGGAATGTAGACACTTTAGTGCACTATATATGTGACAGACTCTTTTTGGTTTTTTTTTTTTTTTTTTGTGTGTGGTACTGGGGATTGAACTCGGGGGCATTCTACCTTCGAGCTATACCCCCAGGCCTATTTTTTATTCTTTATTTTGAAACCGGGTCTCACTTGCGGAGTGCCTCACTAGGTAGCTGAGGCTGGCCTCAAACCGGGATTATCCAGTCTCAGCCTCCCAAATACTAAGATTACAAGCGTGCGCCACCACGCCCGGCTTACTTCTTACCTTCCTTCTTTATTTTTATGGTACTGGGGATTGAACCCAGGAGCATTCTACCTCCAAGCTACACCCCCAGCCCAATTTTTTATTCTTTATTTTGAAACAGTGTCAGTAAGTTGCGGAGGGCCTCACTGAGTAGCTGAGACTGGCCGGGAACCCGGATCCTCTGGTTTCAGCCTCCCAAGTACTGGGATTACAAGCATGTGCCACCATGCCTGGCCTAGTTCATTATTTATTACAGAATTAATAATTTGTAATTTTCATTATAGAAAAGTTTAGATAATGCAGGCAAAAATTATATCATTATACACATATGATATAAGAAAATTTTTTCAGCTTCATTGAGGTATAATTGACAAGAGTTAGGTATGTTTGTATATTTTTGAATATGATGTAATGTTTTATACATGCATACCTTGTGGAAATATTGCCACAATCAAATGAACATACCTATCCACTCAGTTAACTGTGTGTGTGTGTGTGTGTGTGTGTGTGTATAAAGTATGTGATACATAATATTATTAACTGTAGTCACCCTGTTGTACTGTAGGTCTCTAGAACTCTCATTTTATAGGAGAACACCTACTTTTAACATTATGATGTATATTCGTCCATCAGATTTTTTTTTCTTCATGAATAAAGTTTTGTTAACCACATGCCTAGGTGAACAGATTTGAAGATTTTATTGGAGTTGGTGTGATTTGTGGTACAGGTCACATGGCCTGCATGCTGTTTGCTCTGAGGACCTATCTTAGGTGTATTTAAAGAAGCAGTCACTCTCCCCGCAACCCCCCTCCCCTCCGCCCCCAGCCTCAGAAGCCTGGATACAAGAGGTCCTACAACCATGACTGACTACGAGGAGTCTTTCTGGGGGAATTCCATGACCTGGACAGAAAATGGTGACTTCACATTTGTGCCCTTGGTGTCACCTGGGCAGCTGCTCCCAATGACTGGTGACAGTTTTCTCTGTAGCTGCTTCTCACGTGGGCTCTTTCTCTTGGCTTTTCCAGAGTGAAGGGTTGCACTAAGTTGCAGAGTGCCTAAGTAGCTGAGGCTGGCCACAAACCTGCAATCCTCCTGTCTCAGCCTCCCAAGTACTGGGATTACACGTGTGCGCCACCACGCCTGGCTCCCTTTTTATTTTTTTGAGACAAGGTCTTGCTAAGTTGCCTGCATTGACCTTGAATTTGCAATGCTCCCTCAGTTTCCTGAATAATTGGGATTTACAGACATGTGCCACCATGCCTGGCTTGGCCAGGAGCCCAGCACCTTGTCAAATCTTCAGGCTCCTGAACCACGTGGCCTGCCTCTACTAGAATCCAGCTTGCTGGCTTTCTGGGCCAGGCAGTAGGATGTGGCAGTGTGAATCAGCTTACTGCTTAATTCCTTGCATTACTAGCCAAGTTACTTTCTAAATCTCACTCTCCTCATCTGTAAAATGAGGGTAAGATCTAGCTAGTGAAATTAAGAATCAATATATAAAATATCAAGGTGTACAGTCAAGAAACAGCAAATTCCTGCACTCTGGATGAAAAACACTCAAATGTAATTATTGGCTAACTGAGTTTTTATTTTAGACATTTGTATAAATTAATGTCTTGGGTAACTACTGGATTCCTAGTTACTAAATAATCCAGTATATTTCTTTTTAAAGTAGATTTGCGATATTCAAGGAGATTCAAGATCACATTCAAAGAGATTCAAGATTACATAAACCAGCCATCTAGATTTTAAAACGTTCAATATTTTGCGATTTTCATCTCTTTGCTTTAAAACAAAACTTTGCACATACTTGAAGCCTCTTTGTACCACTCCTTCACCCCATTTCCTGTTTTTCCTAAATGTACCTCTATGCTTCTTGTGATCATGTGACATCTATATATGAGATGCATTTTGGATTTTTGAAAGTTGGCATAAATGACATAATTTCTATGCTGGAATGAACCCATCCTCCTCCAGTATCAGTGTGGTTAAAAGATGCAGGAAGAAAGGGGACACAGCTACAGACAACTCAGCACAGCAGGGTTGTGTGGGAGTGGCTGAGTGCCCCTGGTCTAACAGAGCAGCCCCCATTACAGGAGGAACAGCAGTTATCTCTGACTGGTTGGGTGTTTTAAGGGTGGAAACTGCATAACCCAACCAGAGTTGCTTTTTCCTCCAGGAAAATGTGTGTGTTAATAATACTCAGTGGTTTGGGTATATTGAAATTCCACATCTGTATTGCCAACCGGGAAGCAAACAGCTCAAAGTTTCGTGGTTCTCTCCTTTGACTTCCCACCTCAGCCTTTGAAATGTCTCTGGGTAGCCCGTCTTTCACTTGGGAAAGTACTGATTTAAGCTATTAGGACTAGTTATAGCAGTTTCCTTTCAAAATGGCACCTGGCTACGTTGCTTTGGAACTAACGCAAAGAGAAATGAAAGCTCCGCTCCCAGTGGCCACAAATACCAATTGGACCATTGAGTACAAAGGCACTTTGCCCTTGATCAGCGGCGTGTGTGACAATGCTTTCATTTCGAAGGATACCCACAGAACTTGTCCTGGGGTGGTGGCAGGGCACTGGCTTCTTAGTTGGGAAGCATTTTGTGTCCCGATTAGGGGGAAAAAAAAAAAAAATTGAAGGTAAAAACTAGACAATACTGTAATTTATAGAGGGCTGTAATTGGGAGAACATGGCATGATTTAGCCTGCTTATTTAATAGAACTGATGATTTGGCAACTGGTCTTCAGAACTGATAGTAAATGAATAGCAATTGATTTTATCTTGTTGCTTTATTTTCCTTGAATATACCACTGGTGGTATGACTTTCCAGATTACCAGACTTGAATAGAGAAATGGAAAAAGAACTGCTTTCCTGACCTTTAGTGTAGCAGGGTGTCAGACTTCAGTAATTGAAGGTTCATTTCCCATAGTTTATTTAATTAACTAATTTCCGAAGAAATATTCTTTCACCTCTGACCATACTAGCCAACTATGCACAGTTAACACCAACCCGAAGAAGCCATACAAATTATCCTTACCGGTCTCAGAAGCACCTAAGTTTGCTTTTCCAATGTTGTAACGAAGTACCTTTCATCCCCTTTATAGGACTCTGTTATAGGCTACTGCAGTAATTTAAAACCTATGTACCTAGACTCCTGACCTTGTTATAACATCACTTTATAATTCTCAAAATACTTGGCTCTTGAAGATTTTCTTAGCACCAGCTATGTATTCTTAAAGAGCCCAGACAATTTGTCTTCACTGTTACATTATCCATATCTTCTCAGCTGCTAAGAAAGACCTAACATTACTATTGAGTTACCTGAAAAAGAAAGAAAGAAAGAAAGAAAAAAACCCTTTCTTTCCCTATTATTTTGCTGCTGTACATGACATTCAGTTATTAGCATTCTCCACTTAAATTCCCTTGCTTGGAACAATGGCATTGCACACCTTCATCAAGCTTTGGATAGAGAAATGGTTCTCTTGCTGGGTCCACTGTTGGTTCGTTAAGATTGCCGGTGATCCCACGGAGAGGCGCAGCTTTCCTCGGGGATCCTAGCGTACAGGTGCTCAGGGAACTGGAGGACAAGCCGACAAACGCCCAGCCTCTCACCGTGTCACCCTTCGTCGCTGTCGATCGGGTGAATGCTCACTTTCCCAGGGACAGCAGAAGTCTAGAATGGGCACCGCCAGTGAGAACTCGGTCCTTGCAGGCTTGGCAGTCTGCTTATTACACACATAGAATATGTCCCATTAAGCCGGGGGTGGTGGCGCATGCTTGTAATCCCAGCATTTGGGAGGCTGAGACCGGAGGATCTGGGTTCGCGGCCAGCCTCAGCTGCTTAGTGAGACACTCTGCAACTTAGTGAGACCCTGTTTCAAAAGAAAGAATAAAAATAGGGCTGGGGGTGTAGCTCGAAGCTAGAATGCCCCTGAGTTCAATCCCCAGTACTGGAAAAATAAATAAGTAAAAGAATATGTCCCATTAAAGGATATGCTTTATCATTGCTGTGCAGTAAGGTGCACCATTTCAAAGCACCCTTGGCCAGGGTTTTGTTTTTAACTAAAATCTGAAACTATTAGAGTTAGGGCAATCTCATTTATTTGGACTCCACTAACACAGAATTTGCAATAAATTGACTTGATGGGAGAAAAAAAGTAAATGAGACCAGAGGGAATGTATTTAACTCTGGAACAGTGAATTCTTTATAGATACTAACGCATTGTTAGTGTTGGTGATATTTGATCTAAACATTGAACAAGTCTGTTACCTGGAAATGCTTGATTGGCTACCCACATTACTGAAGTTGAACATTTCATTTTTCCTTTTTAAATTTTTATTTATTTATATTTTTGTGTGGTACTGGGGATTGAACCTAGGAGCATTCTACCTCAGAGCTACACCCCCAGTCCTATTTTATTTTTACTTTCAAACAGGGTTTTGCTAGGTTGCTAAAGAGTCTCACTACTTGCTGAGGCTCTCCTTGAATCTGCAATCCTGTCTCAGCCTCTCAAGTACTGGGATTATAGGCGTGTACCACTGAGCCTCGCTAACGTTTCATATTTCTAAAGAGACATGTTTTGGTTGAAAACAATGAAACAGGTTTACCCAAGACCTCCAATCTGGTGACTCTGGACAATTCCACATGGGAACATGCAGAGAAACTATCCTCTTTGAATGAATTAGGAAATCAGGACCAACTCAAAATTGAGACTTGAAATTTTAATTGGATTAAGGTAAAATTTTAATTTGGCTGCCAGCCAAAATTTCGGAAAAGATTTTCTTATTAAGAACTGGTCCCATGAGCCTGGTGTGGTGGCACACACTTGTAATCTCAGTATTTGGGAGGCTGAGACAGGATCACAGGTTCAAAGTCAGCCTCGGCAACTTAGCAAGGCTCTCAGCAACCTAGTGAGATTCTGTTTCCAAATAAGGTAAAAAAAATTGGGCTGGGGGTATAACTTGGAGGTAGAATGCCTCTGGGTTCAATCCCCAGTACCAAAAAAGAAAAAAAAAAAAAAAAAAGAATTAGGCCAGGCATGGTGGTTCACGCTTGTAATCTCAGTCCTTGGGAGGCTGAGACAGGAGGATTGCAGGTTTGTGGCCAGTCTCAGCTACTTAGGCCTTCTGTAACTTAGTGAGACCCTGTTTCAAAATAAAGAATAAAACAGGGCTGGTGGTATAGCTCAGAGGTAGAACACCCATGAGTTCAATATCCAGGACCCCCCCCCACACACACATATACACACACACATACACATACCTATATACATACAAAAAAAAAAAAAAGAAAGAAAGAAATGGCCACAGAACAAACAGAACCTACGGGAGAGGGTTGTTTCCTCCTTGGACAGCATGTAAACTTATTTGGCCAACATTCCTGAACAGACTCATCTTTTTAAATCTTGACTAGAGCTGCTTAGTGGAGGGGACAAGAAAAAGATTAGGGGAAGTTATTTCTATTTTTTTATTATACTTTCATTGGTGCATCATAGCCTCACATCATAATGAAGTCCATGGTGATAGCAACATACACGCACACAGCACTTTGTGGGCGTTCCCCCAGCTGCCTCCCCCACTTAGGGGAAGTTGTTTCTTAGCGTTTGTTACTGCCAGCATCACCTTGTAGATTTGGAGTGAAGGGGACTTTTATACTTGTAAAAGGTCCTGCTTTTTGGCAACTTGAGAAGAACCTGCCAAGAGAAAAGACGCGTTGGTTGGGGAGACAGCTGAGCCAAAATGTGAGCCAACAGTATTTGTGGGTGGAACTGTTATTTTTGTGAGAAGGGGGCTTAATCTATATATTTGTTTGCTTATTCTCTCTAGGAATATAGATAAAGGTCAGGGAGGAATTGGGAACTGAAGGAATCAGTTTGAAGTAAGCTTCCTCTGACCTATAATGCAATCTGCTCAGTGAGGGGTATCCTAACTCCTTGGACATCCAAAAAATTGAGATCTAAATTTTTTTTTTTTTTTGCGGTACTGGGGATTGAACCCAGGGGCATTCTACCTCCGAGCTACACCCCAGCCCTATTTTTTATTCTTAATGTTGAAACAGGGTCTCACTAAGTTGCAGAGGGCCTCACTAAGTAGCTGAGGCTGGCTGTGAACCTGCGATCCTCCAGTCTCAGCCTCCCAAGTACTGGGATTATAAGAGTGCACCACCACAGCTGGCTCTAAACATCTAGGCCTTTTTAAGGCCTAGCCTCTTATTGAGTGCTGAGGGCCTCATAGAAAACATGGAGTCTTGGCCATTCTTTTGGTAGAATCATCCATCACTGCCAACTGCTTGCTGGGAAAAGAGTGCCAGAGGTCTTTTGGGAGAGCCTCATAACCCTCAGACATTAGAAGTCTGTGTCAGGCTGAATGGCAACGGCCGCGCCATTAAAGGTCTTCTGCTTCAGGTAATCATGAAGGTCGGTGATTCAGGGCCTACGGTCTTTCTCTCTCCTTATTTTTCCTGTTTCAGTCCTTTCTTCCTCTCCCTCCTTTCCTCCAGTCAGCAACCAAGCAAAGGGCATTTGTACAAGAGTTGCCTTAGGAGAACGTAGCCATTGGCTGGTGGGTTTTGAAATGGATGCTTGAGACTCACTCCATTGTGTCTTTTGGTCCAGGTGGCTCTGAGTGGCCCACTGCATGTCCATGAGCCCAAGGGCTGGGTCTGGTCCAGCATGTGGATGCCATCAAGCATCCGGGTCCTTTTGGAAGCACCGGGATATGGTCCATTTTACTTCATTTTCATTAAAACTCTAAAAGGCACATTGTGGAGAGATTCTGCCAGGCAGTAGCTCAGCTTCTCCCCACTTCTGGGCCCAGCTTGATTTAGCTGAACATGGGGTTTCAGGGTGTGGTGTGTGTTTGGGGGACACCACTGGATGTTAAAAGAGGCATGTTAC
>PVLC010031070.1:0-19049 GCA_004027655.1 Graphiurus murinus
TTTTTTTTGCAGTACTGGGGATTGAACTCAGAGGCATTCTACCTCCAAGCTACACCCCCAGCCCTATTTTTTATTCTTTATTTTGAAACCGAGTCTCACTAAGTTGCGGAGTGCCTCACTAGGTAGCTGAGGCTGGCCGCGAACCCGGATCCTCCGGTCTCAGCCTCCCGAATGCTGGGATTACAAGCGTGCGCCACCACGCCCGGCTATATATAGCTAAACTTTTATCTCTTCTCAAAGGCAAACCAAAACAGTGCTTTTATTTATTTGATTTTTAATTTTTAATTTTGAGGTTTATTACTTTTTTCATGTTTACGGAAAGTGTGTGTGTTACAAAATTAGCAATAATTATTAATTAACAGGAATCCATGTGTCCACCAGCAAGCTTAAGAAAATTAAGAAGTAGCCGGGTAGTGTAGTGGCATACATTTATAATCTAACTACTTCGGAGGTTGAGGCAGAAGGATTGCAGGTTTGAAGCCAGCCTCAGCAACTTAGTGAGACCCCCTGCAATTTAGTGAGACCCTGTTTCAAAATAAAGAATAAAATAGGGCTGAGAGTGTAGCAGAGGTAGAATGTCCCTGGTTTTAATCCTCAATTTCACAAAAGGAACATTAAGAAGTATATGAAATAAATTGTGGTATATTCTTTTAGTGATTTAAAATGTATTTTTAGCCGGGCGTGGTGGCGCACGCTTGTAATCCCAGCATTTGGGAGGCTGAGACCGGAGGATCCAGGTTCGAGGCCAGCCTCAGCTAACTAGTGAGGCACTCTGCAACTTAGTGAGACCCGGTTTCAAAATAAAGAATAAAAAAAATAGGGCTGGGGGTGTAGCTCGGAGGTAGAATGCCCCTGAGTTCAATCCCCAGTACCGAAAAAAAAAAAAAAAATAAAAAATAAAATGTATTTTTAATTAAATTTTTATAGTAAAGTTCAAAAGTGGTGAAAAAGTCAGATATATTTTTATTTATAGGATATTTTAAAAAATGGAGATTTCTTCCTTCAGCATAAAAGCTCTATATTTATTTTTTTCTCAACACATTACAGAAAAACATGTTTCTGTTCTTCTCTGATAAAAAATGACCCCAGTTCTAAGCTTTCAACATCAAAAAGTCTCATGATTGCTCCCTAAATGTGTTTATTTCCCTGATTCAATTTAACAAACACAGACTGAGCACCTGCTGAACACCAGGTACCATGCTAAGTACCAGCGCAGCCGAAAGTGACTCAGAGTGTCTGTGCTCGGGAAGGGGAAGGTAGACACAGAAACAAATAATTGTACCATGGTATAGCTGGTGTGTGTGTGTGGTACCACAGAGATGTGCCGTGAAGATGCATTCAATTGTACTCGGAATCAGACCTGGACCATATTATGGTCAGTGATTCACCAAACTCCCTCTCCAGACCACCTTCATCGGCATTCCCAGCATCTGGTGCAGGGATAAAGGGGCACATAGTAGATTCTCAAAACACATCTATAGAATGAACCAATAATTTGGACCTTAAAGAACTAGTGAGAGCCAGCAAGGAAAATACCATGCACGAAAGCATATTTATAACTCACACTTTTTTTTTTTTTTTTTGCTAATTTGGACCAGAACATTTTTTTTTTTATGCTTTAAACATTCTCCTTTCTGTTCTTTAATAGGATATCGACAACACAGATAAAGACAGATGGTGTGAATATATTATGTATCGGGGGCTGATCAGGTAAGCACAAACGTTTGATTTTTGGTTTTTAAAAATCTATTATTACTGTCATCTTTTGGGTCTACCCTAAAAGGAAAAACTTTACAGAAGCAGTTAATTTTTATTACTTTTTACAAATCCTGATTTGTTTAGTTACTCTAATATTTTTCAAGACATGTCCTAATGATTTAAGAAGAAATAAATAGCTAAGTAAATTCAGCTTAATGATATAATGAGGATACAATGTAAACTGATAAGCAGCATAAGCATGTAGCTGTTAAGACCTGGTAGGAATGGCACCATTTTTGACTCTGTGGCCTGGATTGTCCCAGACTTGAAGTCCAGCTTTACCAACTTCCAATCATGTACTCTTGGAGGCATCACTATACTATGATGAGATCTCCAGTCAATTATATATTTTAAAAAAATCATCTCATATAAAAATTATTATCCAAGGATATATGTGGTTATTTATGCATATATATATGCACATATAATATGTATATATGCATATATAACTTCTTGGATAATATATATTTGGATATATGTGATTCAAAATAATATAGATGAAAAATCCTAAATTAAAAAATGTAACTGTGTAAATTAGTTTTGAAGGCAGTGTTTATTTTTTTAGTTACTTAGATAATTTTATTGCTATTATTCAAGCGCTACATTAACAGTATTTCTTTTTTTTTTTTTTTTTTTTTTTTTTTTGCGGTACTGGGGATTGAACTCAGGGGCATTCTACCTCCGAGCTACACCCCCAGCCCTGTTTTTTATTCTTTATTTTGAAACCGGGTCTCGCTAAGTTTTGGAGTGCCTCACTAGGCAGCTGAGGCTGGCCTCGAACCCAGATCCTCCGGTCTCAGCCTCCCGAATCAGTATCAGTATTTCTTTAAACAAATCGAAGGGCAATTTGATACCAGCAAGAGAGGAGCTAGTCATTCATCCATTCATTTATAAGTACTTATTAAATGCATGTTCTGTGCCAGGCATTGTTCTAGGCAGTGAGGATATAACAGACACAAAACACGATCCTTAAGTATCATAGAACTTACATTCACTGGAAAGAGACAGCAACTGAGGAATGATAGACTATGACAGGTGGAGACAAGTATGTTGGAGAGAAAATAATTGGGCCAGGCCAAGAAGGAGAGGTAGTGCTGGGCGTGGCTGTGGTAGGTTACGTAAGGGTGGGCAGGGTAAGAAACACTGGTGTGTGTGTCTGTGTGGTGTATGTGTGTAGTAAAATATATATAATACATACACATACCATATACATATATACTTAAAGATTATAAATTAATCAACCCTGGCTGCCATAACAAAATACCATAGACTGCATGGCTAAACCAAATTCATTTTCTCATAGTTCTGGAGTCTGTAAGTCCAAGATGAAGGTGCCGGCAGGGCTGGTGTCTGGTGAGGGCTCTCCCCTTGGGTTGCCTTTGTGCCACATGCTCACACGGCCCTTCCTTGGCACGTGCCTGCGGAGAGCTCGCTTTCAATCACCTAGTCCAGTGTGCTGCACTAACTGGACAACAATGGGAAATTCCATGTCTTAATGGAAGTTTTGTATCATCAGGTTCCTCATCTTCAAGGACTTTTGGAGTGTCCTTGCAGGCAATGTCTATGAAATGGGGTTGAACTTGGATCTTAGAGATTTGGGATATAAATAACCTAGATTTATCAGAGATTGGGGCTTAGAACTCTAAGTAACTGCAATTCCCAAGCGTAGACAAACGCATTAACCTGTCTAACAGCTCGGATCCACGTGTGATGCTCAGGTGCAGCTCTTCCTTTGCCTTCACAGTGGCTCTGCTTTCTGTTTTTATTTTGTGTGTAGCCACAGGCTCCGACTACCACTCTGAAGTCCCCATTGTCTTCAATGTAAATTATTGCAATAGCTTCTCCCCCACAGGCTATTCTCTATACAGCTGCCATGGCAGATCTCTGCCCCAAACCCGCCTCAGAAATCTGAACAGTGACCTGCAAGACAGGACTCCCATCATCTGCTCCAACCCCGGTCCTGAGCTTGTCTGCTTCTACCTTCCCTCTTACACAGTCCACCCTAGTCATAGCAGAGTTGGTTCCCCCAAACACCAAGCCTATTTCTACCTCAAACCTGTGCATTCAATATTCCCTTTCTCTAAAACATCTTGCTTCCCAAATCAGTATGTCTTGCTCCTCAGTTTATTCAGTTTTTTTGCTCTAATGTTACTTTATCAAGGAGGTGTGCCCTACCTGTCTTCTATAAAATGCCAATCACTGCCCCCCCAGCACTCCCTGTGCTCTGCCACCGCCATGGTGTTTATTTATCACCACTTGATAGATTTTATACATGTATACTTATTTATTTTGTTCTCTTCAACAACAATAAGAGGTCCACGAGAGCAAGGACTTCATTTTGTTCATTACTTGTCCCAGTGCCGAGGATGGTGCTGCTTGCCGTGGGGACTGGAGGGCTAGAGTTACTTCATTGCATGTGAATGAATGGAATTGAGGTGACTTTTATTTTCTTTTTTGGAAGAGGCAAAATACAAATAAATTAAAAGGAATACTTTGCCGTTTGGTTCTCTCATTTTTTCCATCTGAGGTCTTCAATAAGAAGTATGTGGATATTATTTCGAAAGTTCTCTGAATTTCCAGGAGAACTGAAAGCACTCAGCCAAAACAGGATGTGGAATTTTTTTCAAACATGTAAAATCTCTCATTTGAGACTTGTAAGTGTGGCTGAAAATTTGCATGTGGTATTTAGATTTTTAAAGGTAAGAAAGATTCTAGGTATACACTCTTGTCATCCGGAAGAAATCCTGTTATTAACTCAAAACATAATTATATGGGAAGTAATTTGTTTAGACAGAATATTCATTAGTTTAAAAAAGTAAAGTAGCTAAGTATATTTAGTTAATTAAACCTATGTGCATATTCCTTGTTCATTTACTGTATCATGAACCAAATATTTTTGTTAATGTTTAGAGTAATACATCAAGTTAATTCTAGTTGTGATACAGAGTCAACTTAGAAATGGGAAATTAGCTTAATATGAAAGGTGCTATCTATTAGATCTTACCAGATTCTTTGAGGGGAGGGTGCTTAAGATTGACCACAGGGTCTCATACATGCTAAACACGTGCTGTATTCATCAGATATTAATATGATAATAAAACCTTTACAAGCTGCCCCTATTTCCACTACAGGTTGGGTTATGCAAGAATTTCCCATGCTGAACTGAGTGATTCTGAAATCCAGATGGCCAAATTTAGGATCCCTGATGACCCCATTAATTATAGAGACAACCAGAAAGTGGTCATAGACCACAGAGACGTTCCCAAGAAAATTCACTTCAATCCCAGGTGAGTGGATTTCTTTATGTTGTAAACTATGGGTAGAAGTTACTACATCCACTCCAGAAAACTGAAAATATTACCCCAAGAGCTAGAAATTGTATTGAGTTCTAGAGGTTTGTTCCAGGCAAGGGAACTCATGGTAAAGATAAAATTCTACTTGAGTAGAAGTTACGATCCTTGCTTTCTGGAATGGAGAAACATGTTGTAGTCCCAACCTCAGGTAAAAAAAGATCATCATTATCATTAACTCCACCATGACAGTGAATATTTGAGTGTTCTTTTGTCTCAGATCCTTTCCCAGGTTCTTTGGGTATTATCTCAATTTACCCTCATTGGGTTGGTACTGATGTTATCCACATTTTGTTAATAAGGAAGTTCAGGCTGAGGAATGTGAAGTAACTTCATTAGAATTATGTGGTCAGTCATGAGTGGTGGAGCATGTCAGTACTTGGGAGACTGAGACAGGAGGATTGCAGGTTCCAGGCTAGCCGCAGCAACTTGGTAAGACCTTGTTTCAAAATAAAAGAATAAACAGGGCTGGCAGTGTAGCTCGGAGGTAGAATGCCCCTGGGTTCAAAAATAAAGAATAAACAGGGCTGGCAGTGTAGCTCAGAGGTAGAATGCCCCAGTACCAAAAATAAAGAAATATGTGGCTAGTTCGCCAGAGAGCTGTTAAGTAGGAAGAAAGCCTGTTAGTGCCATGGGGTTGCTGTGATTCTCAGCTCTGATAGCACATGAGTTCTACCTGGAGAGCTTTAAAAAAACACTATTGCTTCGGCTCTACCTCAGACCAATTCATCAGGACTTTTTGGGGTGGTACCTGGGTTTTGGATTTAAAATTTTCTTTCCAGGTTATACTAATGTGCAATTGGGATTGAGACTGTGGAGTGTAGATAATTCATTTACATTGCAGATATGCAACCATGTCATATATTGTGTTTTGTTTGCTTCGTTTTTAATAGAAGTTATCTAAGAAGTCTATCTGAAGCAAAACATGATTTGGAGCAGGTGCTCTTTTCTCTGCCATTGCTGGATAATTAGAGGAAACTTCCATGTAAAACCAAACATGGAACATGTCTAAGACATTTTTATCATTTGGCATTTCTACTACTTCTATCAGCTAGTAGCTATATAAATTTCTTAGACCTCATTTTTTGAGAGGGGAGTGGGGGAGAAAGACACTTCCCCATTCTCTACTGCAGCTAACCAGTAGCTGCAATAGCAACAGCAGCAGCATTTGTAGTAGTAACAGCAGAAGTGAAATAGAAAGTCCCCCCCCCCTTTTGCTGATTGAGAAGACATCTTAAATGAAAGCTAGAAAATCTTGGAAAGAAAATAATTTTCTTGTTTCCTCATTCTTCATATCCCAGGAGTGTGGAGTAATCCAAATGAAATATTTTTGGCTAACCACAACTGCAGATTGAGCCAAACCAACTGTGGCCAGAGCTAGATCTGCTTTTCCACTCGTTTAATTATGCAAATGACAAAGGCATAAGTAGAAGGCTCGCCTGACTTTAAAAATTGTGGTGAGAACACTTGTGACTTGCTGTCTTAGTAGTTTCACATATCCTGTACATTACTGTTAACTGTAGGAATGATGCTTTGCAATAGATCTATTGCACTTATTCATCTTTATAATTGAAATTTTGGATCCTTCAAACCAACGTCTCCTCCCACCCAGCCCCTGGCAACCACCATTATACTCTGCTTATATGCATTTAGCATTTTTGGATTCCACATGTGAGCTCGTGAGGTATTTGTCTCTCTGTGCCTGGATTATTTCACTCAGTATAAGTCCTCTAGGTTCATCCCTGTTGCTGGAAATGACAGGAGTTTCCTTCTTTTTAAAGGATAAACACTTCTCTACTGTGCTTTCGTGCATGCGCGCGCGCGCGCGCGCGCGCGCGCGTGTGTGTGTGTGTGTGTGGTATCTATGTGTGTATGACACATATTCTTAAAATCTATTCATCTGTTGATGGAAACAGATTGATCCCACATCTTGTGAGTAATCCTACAATAAACATGGCAGTGCAAATTTTTCTTCAACATAGATTTCATTTACTTTGTGCCTGTTTGTAGTACTGGGGATTGGACTCAGTAGTGTTTTACCTCCAAAGCTACACCACCCAGCCATTTTTACTTTTATTTTTGTTTCAAAACAGGGTCTCTCAAGGTTGCTAAGAGTCTCAATACATTGCTGAGGCTATCCTCAAATCTGCTATCCTCCTATCTCAGCCTCCCAAGTACTGAGATTACAAGTGTGCACCACCATGCCCAGCAATCTAATTTACTTTGGATGTATACCAAGAAGCGCATTTGCTGGATAATATGATAGCTTTATTTTTAGTTTTTTAAGGAACCCCCATACTGTTTTCAATAATGGCTATAATAATTTATATTCCCACAACAGTGTATAAGAGTTTCTTTTTAGATTACAAGAGTGGTGGCACACATCTGTAATCCCAGTGATCTGGGAGGCTGAGGCAGGAGGATCACAAATTTGAAGCCAACCTGGGTAACTTAGTGAGACCTGTCTCAAAATTCAATTTTAAAAGGGGATTGGGGATGTAGCTCAGTGGTAGAGTGCTTACATAGCATGCTTGAGGCCCTGAGTTCAATCCTTAGTACTGCTCTCCCCCCCAAAAAAAAAGTAGAAAAAAAGAGTGACTTTTTCTCTGCATCTTTGCCAACATTTGTTATCTTTTTGATAACAGCCATTCTAACAGATGTGAGGTGATATTTTATTGTGGTTTTAATTTGCATTTCCCTAAATTGTGGTGTTTAGCATTTTTTCCCATATACTTCTTGGCCATTTGGATATCTTCTTTTGGACAACTTCTATTCAGGTCCTTCCTTTATGCTGGCCTTGTAAAAATTAGTTGGCAAGTATTCCCTCTTCTTCAGTTTTTCAGGAAAGCCTGAAGAGGTATGACATTACTTTTTCTTTAAGTATTGCATGGAATTCACCAGTGAAGCCATCAGGTTTTTGTTGTGGTTGTTGGGAGGTTTTTAATTACTGATTTAATCTCCTTATTCTTTTCTGTACTGTTCAGATCTTATGTTTCTTCATGATTCAGTCTTGGTAGAGTGTATGTTTCTATGAATTAATCCATTTCTTCTTGGTTATACAATTCATTGCTGTGCATTGTTCATAGCAGTCTCTTATGATCCATTGTGTTTCTGTGGTATCAGTTGTAATGTCTCCTCTTTCATTTGTAATCTTATTTATTTCAGATTTCTCCTTTTTCTTAGTAAGTCTAGCTTAAGGTTTTCTAAATTTTTTTTCTTTTCAAAAAGCCAACTCACTTTCATTGATTTTTTTTTGTTGTTGTTGTTTTCTATCCTCTTATTATTTCTGCTCTGATCTTTGTTATTTCCTTTTTTCTTTTGACTTTGGGTTTGTTTTGTTCTTTTTCTAGATCTTTGAGGTATAAAGTTCAGTTGTTTGAGATGTTTCTCTTTTCTTACTGCAGACATTTATTGCTGTAAATTTCCCTCTTAGAACTGCTTTTGCTATATCCCATAAGTTTTGGTATGTTTTATTTCCATTTTAATTTGTATCAACACTTAAAAAGATTTTTCCTTTTGATTTCTTCTTTGACCCATTGGCCATTCATTTCCCACACATTTGTGAATTTTCCAATTTTATGTCTTTTATTGGCTTCTAGTTTCATACTACTTTGGCTGGAAAAGATACTTGATATGATTTAAGTCTTCTTGAATTTGCCTTCTGACTGTTTTGTAGTTCCTTTGTTCTATTCTTTTTCTCTTGCTGTTGTCCTCTGTAATTTGATGATTTATCTACCATAGATTTTTTTTTCTTTGTAGTTACCATGAGGCTTACATAAAGCATCTTATATCTGTTTATTTTAAGCTGATAATAATTTTGTTTGCATACAAAAACTTTACACTGTAACTTCTTCCATATTTTATGTTTTTCATATCAAAATTCTCATCTATCATAAATCTATTAAATTATTGTAGCTGTAGTTCTTTTTGATACTTTTAACTTCTATGTTAGAGTTAAAAGACTCTAATTTTTAAGTATACTGACTGTTAAGACGGCCCAGTGAGGGGCTGGCCTGGTATTGGAAGGGGCCTGGAGGCTGAGTCTGCAGGTTCCAGCCTGGTGCTGATCTTCACTGGGGTGGGCCTGGCGCTGGAGTCCACAGCCAGGTCAGGTGCTCACTTTACTTTCCTTTCCCTTTGGGGAGGTTGTCTCTCTCCAACTGTGCTGCCAGGGCTTGGGGCAGGGTGATGCAGGTCAGTGAAATTGCCTTCCTTTCTTCTTTAATGAGTCTGTTCTTATTTCTGTGCTCATACAGATGCTATAATCTCTCACCTGAATCCCTTAGTTCTTGTGAAGGTATTTTCATGCCTGTGTAGTTGTTAAGTCAATGTTTTTGTGAGGGGACAAGTGCTGAAAAGTCCCATTCTGCCATCTTACTAACTTCCCTTCTGCTTATGTCTTTATATTTCACAATAATCTCATTTATCAATGTATGACACATATATGTATGTATGTATATATCCATTCTATCTGTGAACTGATTTTTCATCCAAATAGTGTATTATGAAGTTCCTTCTATAATATATATTTTACTTCAAAATTTTAAACGACTATATAACATTCCATTGTATGGAAGTACTAAGTGTTAGTTCATTGATTTAGTTGTTTGTTTCTGTACATTTATCCTTTCATTATTATAAAAAGTCTCCCAGGGACTCTTATTATATCTTTGGGCGTATTTTCAATTACTTCCTTAGGATCTGGTTCTAGGTGTGGAATAGAGGTCAGTGGCTCTGCAGAACATTACTATTCCTTATCAGTATCACCTTGAGATGACAATGTAAATAATGTTCCTGTCTGCCACATTTTGAAACTTGGCTGAATACTGTGGATGCTGATGAAGAAAAGAAAGGCAGTGTCTTCCCTTGCCTGGGTCCTTGCTTCCTTTCTAGTGCCTCTTGTCTTTCATCATGCCAAACAGAGCTGCGACTCATCAGCAAAGTAGAGATTAATCTCTAGCTCACATAGAAGATTTAGAAGTTGTGCCCAGACAGACTTTATACATGTACAAATGTAACATGAATAACATTCAAGCTTTATGACACTTTGCCTATGAAGTGGGTATTATTTGTACTCAGGACTAGAGAGAAAACCCAGACTGATTCTTCAGCAATGATAGCAGCCAGTAATAATTCTTTTTTTTAATAATTTTTTTTTTTGTGTGTGTGATACTGAGAATGGAACCCAGGGGCATTCTGCCTCCGAGATACACTTCCAGCCTTATTTTATTATTTTGTTTTGAAACATGGTCTCACCAAGTTGCTGAGGCTGGCCCAGAACTTGTGATCCTCCTGTCTCAGCTTCCCAAGTACTGGGATTACAAGTTGGGCCACCGCACCAGGCTAGCAGCCAATAATTCTTAAATAGTCTCACTTTGGAATGATACCTAACCATGGAAAGAGGACTTTGGAGGTTATAATTTTAGTCTGCCTTTCCCATATACATGAATTATTATTATTTCTTCACTTGCTAGTTTATTAATCGATCATATCAGTCCTGGTGTTGTGATAGATAAGTAAAATTATAATAAATTATGTTTGAAACTTCTGAACAGCTTTTACATGTTAATTATTTCTTTTTTTAGATTTGGATCCTACAAAGAAGGACACTATCATGAAAACAATCATCATTTTCATATGAATACTCCCAAATATTTTTTATGAGCTATTTAAAACAAAGAGTCATTGACTGGGCAAATCTAAGGAACAAGCTAGATAAGACAAAGAGAAGTGTTTAATGAAAGTGGGGAAAACACATGAAGAGAGAAGCTCAATTTTTCAAAAGCATGGTGATATGCACTGGGAGAGCCATCAACTTGTAAACTGTGTTATTTAATAAAAGCATTTCTTCAAATCATTTTAATGTAATCATCTTAAAATTTTCATAAAGATAGAATAGAGGTAATAATGTAAGAAATTCTTATTATTTGAGGTAAAAGAATTTAAACGTTGAAAACCTCTTTTCCTTCCTCCTCCAAACCCTCTTTCTTCTCCTCCTCTTTCTTCCTTTTGGTACTACAGATTGAACCCACGGGCATTCTACCTCTGAGCTATGCTCCCAACTCTATTTTATTTCTTATTTTGAAACAGGGTCTCACTAAGTGGCTGAGGGCTTCGGTAAGTTGCTGAGGCTGGCCTTGAACCTGTAATCCTCCTGTCTCAGCCTCCCAGTACTGGGATTACAAGCATGGGCCATCACCCCCAGCTTGGCTTACCTTTTTTTTTTTTTTTTTTTTTTGCGGTACGAAGGATTGAACTCAGGGGTGTTCTACCTTCGAGGTGTACCCCCAGCCCTATTTTTCATTCTTTATTTTGAAACCAGGTCTCACTAAGTTGCAGAGTGCCTCACTAGGTAGCTGAGGCTGGCCGAGAACCTGGATCCTCTGGTCTCAGCTTCCCAAATGCTGGGATTAGAAGCGTGCGCCACCACGCCCGGCTTGGCTTACCTTCTTAATGCTTAAAAATAGGAAATTGACTTGTTGATTACTGGAAGGACTACTTAAAAAACCAAGCAGTTGCCAGGCATGAGGAGCACTCCTGTAATCCCAATACTTGACAGGCTGAGACAAGAGGATTGCAGGTTTGAGACCAGCCTCAGCAATTAGCAAGACCCTCAGCAACTTAGTGAGACCCTGTCTCAAAATAAAAAAATAAAGAGGGCTGGGGTGTAGCTTGGAGGTAGAACACCCCTGGGTTCAATTCTTAGTACCAAAACAAAAACAAAAATTAAAACAAAACCCAGGCAGTCTTAAATTCTTCTTGGGACAAAGGAAAGAAAAGGTGTTTACAGACCAAGTGTAATTGTTAGAGGAATAATGCATGGTGTGGCTGTTACTGACCAGTCTCTGCAATGCCCCGCCAGCATCCTTCCAAGCTGTGATGAAACCTTGCCACTCCATGGCTGGACATGACACACTGTGTTGATGTCTCCAACCAGTGAAGCTGCCGGGCTCTCAGGGAGCACACTTTAATCCACAGTAGGTTCTCACAGAGTGAATTTCTTTTCTTTTTTTTTTTTAGAACAAAACAGGTAGGTAATGGATGTGGGGGATTCACCCAATAACACTATTTCCAGGGGCATTTGTGATTTTAATGCTGTCCATAGAGAAATATAAAGTCTTAGAACTGCAAAGGACCCTGAATTTGTCTTATCTTTGGGGGCAGAGATAAAAATTGGAAGAGAATTTCCAGAGTTTCCATACTACCCTTTAGGGGATTGCCTTGGATCTATTCAACAAAAGTATATTAAGCATATCACTAGATGCAAAATGCTGTGTCTCTGTGGTAGCTTTTTATTTTTTATTTATTTATTTTTTTGCGGTACTAGGGATTGAACTCAGGGGCGTTCTACCTCTGAGCTACACCCCCAGCCCTAGTTTTTATTCTTTATTTTGAAACCGGGTCTCACTAAGTTGTGGAGTGCCTCACTAGGTAGCTGAGGCTGGCCGCGAACCCGGATCCTCCGGTCTCAGCTGTGGTAGCTTTTTAAATATGTCCACAAATGAGCAGAGCATAGTGGCATGCGCCTGTAATCCCAGGACTAAGGAGGCTGAGACAGGAGAATCATAGGTTTAAGGCCATCCTCAGCAACTCAGTGAAATCTTGTTTCAAAAACAAGAAAATGGAAAATACTGGGAGTATAGCTCAGAGAAAGCCCCTGGGTTCATCCCTGGTATGAAAGGGGGAAAAGGCCCAGAAATGACTTGGCATTTCCTTCCAAAGGTGGAGCCTGATTTACTTCTCTTTGAGTGTGGAACAGACTTATAAACTCACTTCTAATGAAAAGAATAATGAAAGAGGTGGTGTGGGACTCTTAGCCTGGGTTCTGTCCTTGTCTCACTTTCTTGGAGAAGCCAGCTGGCGTAAGGTGAGTGGCTCTACAGAAAGGTGGTGAGCGGCTGCTTCTTCAGCCCTGGTCACATCGTGGATGATCAGCCCCAGCGGGGATCTTTTTTTTGTTATTGTTGTTAGTGAAAAATCCATATATTTAGAATTAGCCAGCTGGATTCTGTGTAGATGATCCCAATATTGTTGGCAACACCAAAGCTTCATCCTCGAGAGCCAGTGGAGCACACGCCTTCTTCTCGCTGTCAGGCCTGATCAGAGCATCGACCTTGGCCACATCAATGTCACATAGTTTCTTCACAGCCTGTTTGGTCTGGTGCTTGTCGGCCTTGACAGCCACAGTAAGCACAGGTGTGTTGTTGTCTTTTCTTCTTCAAGGCTGACTCAGTGGCTTGGGGGGAACGTGATAGAACAGTAGCCAACCTTGTTTCTCTTGGGGGTGCCCTTCCAAGGATAGTGGGGTTGCCTCTGGAGCCTCAGTGTCTTGATCACTGGAAGGTGGGTGGCTTGCAGATCTTCTTCTTTTTGTGGCTGTGGACATCTTTCAACACTACCTTCTGAGCCTTCTAAGCCTTTGCTTTGTTTTTGGGAGGGGCAAGAGCTTCCTTTTTTGCTTTGGGCATCATCTTGGTGCACCAACATGTCTTAAATGCAGTTTCATGGAACACCCTGATCCCCAATCATATGGCTATCTAGCTTAGCTACTCCCAAATCTTAGCAGATATTAAGTATTTGGAGTCATTTATTAAGCATGAATAGATAAGTAACTACTCATGTTTGAGAAACTTTGAGAACCTAGCAACAACCATAAATTACCTGGTGTCTGTTATATACATTGTGTGGTGTTAAGCACTGGGTCATGGTGGGAGGTATCACTTAACTGAAACAGACATTCCTCTAAACGCCAAGTGTGGGAGATTAAAGTCACAAAGATAGCTTGAATAGTAACTATTGATCACTGACCTTCTGTTGAGTTAGGTGCTTTGCCAATACTGTCTTATGAAAATAATACTACAAGATTAAGTAACCCAGATACCAAATGGGATCTCTCCAACTTTCAACTCTGGATAAGATAGGCAGAATCCCCATTTACTCCCTCTGAAAGACAGCATCCTCCCCAAGACCCCTGTGATGGTAGGTGAAGGGGGCAAGACTCATGTTCTCATACCCACTTCTCTCACTGATCCCTGTGATATTTCAGTTCATGTGTGGTCTCACTGTTGGAGATTTGACAGCTAAATTATGTTACCATGCGAGGTAAACGCAATAACAGAATGCATTTAATGCACATGGTCAGTATCTCCCAAAGTTCTGGGTAAGTGGATCCGCACACAGGCAGCAAGAGCCGTCTCTGTTTAATAATGTCAATTGTTTCTTTTTTAGATTCAGATCTTACAAAGAAGGGCACATTATAAAAACAATCAAAATTTTCATACACATACTACTAAATACTTTTTATGAAATATTTAAAATGAGAAGTCATTGACTGGGCAAATCTAAGGAACAAATATGTAAGATAAAAAGAAGAGTAATGGCAAACAGAACTCAGCCCTTTCCTTGACTCCCTCAAAGCAAAATAAAACAAAACACTGTGTGGTTTAATAAGTCACATATTTTACTGAAGGCCTGGAAAGACAGAGAGGGATTTACATTATAGAAATTCAACACATTTTCAAATAGAATAATTAGATATTCCCTTATTTTACAAATCTTTCATCTCTTCCATATCACATAGTGGTTTTCCACACCTTCTCCAAATTCTAATTTCTTTGATTATGGTTTTTCACACCTTCTCCAAATTTCTGTTAATTTCTACTGCAAATCAGATTAATTATCTCTTTGTCTCCTATTTACTCATCAGGCTCTTGGGACCTCACCTTCTATCTCAAATGTCTCATCCAAATGGGAGATTTCAGTATATCTCTCAGTAAATGATAAAACAAGCAAAAAGTTTTAACCACACAATTAAACTTAACCTGAGTACATACATAGAACAGTGCCTTCAAGTAAGTTCAAATTATTCATTCAACTGCATGAAGAACACTTACCCAAACTGACCTAAACCAAGATTCAACAAATGGCAAAATTCTGAATTAGTGCCAATTATATTTTCTGGTAACAATGAAATTAAGCTAGAAACAAATAACAAAAAGATAATTGGAAATCCCTAAATATTAGAAATAGAACAATAAACTTCTTTTTTTTTTTTTTTTTGTGGTACTGGGGATTGAACTCAGGGGCATTCTACCTCCGAGCTACACCCCCAGCCCTATTTTTTATTCTTTATTTTGAAACCGAGTCTCACTAAGTTGCAGAGGGCCTCACTAGGTAGCTGAGGCTGGCTGCGAACCCGGATCCTCCGGTCTCAGCCTCCCGAATGCTGTAGAACAATAAACTTCTAAGTTGCAGTAGCCAATGAGTAAAAGAAGAGATCATAATAAAAAATATTTTGAACTAAATGGTAATGAAAATATGGCACATCAAAAGTTGTGGAATGCAGTTTTGTGTTTTCAGGAAAATGTATAGCCTTAAACACACAAACTGGAAAAAAGGAAAGGCTGAAAGTCAGTTTCCTAAGTACCCATCAGGAGAAACTTGAAAGGGAATAGAAAATTAAACATAAAAGAGAGTGCAATAATGGAAATAAAGATAAGAGCTGAACTTAAATGAAATGGAAAACACAATTACAGTGGATAAAAATCATCAAAACCCACAGTTGGTAAGCTAATAAAGTGGAAAACTCTTTGGTAGGACTTATCAAAAGAGATGGAAAGAAAAAAAGGCAAACATGACCAACATCAGTAATAAAAAAGTAGACAACTACATATCTTACAAACATTATAAAGAAAATTTATGAACAATCTTATAACAACTAATATGTCTCAAAAATATCACTTACCACAATATATGCAAGAAGAAACGGGAAATCTAGGAATAGACTCCATAGTTAAACAAGCAAACAAAACAACTGAGCCATGCCATCAAGGTCAGGGACAAGAAAACCTAATATGACTTCTAGCCTTCTCTGATGTGCTCTGCTCACCCCTGTGCTCTGGCTTGTCCTGGCTTTCCCTGCTTTCCATCCACCTTCCTCTTTTCATGGCCTGCTTTGCAGACTTTACACCCCAGCATTGATCCAAAGACAATAGCCTTACAGAAAACTACCTGAGCTGCTCACACAGTTGTGTAAGGCCAAGTCTCTGTAATAAGCCCTCCTGTATATTCTAGTGGTTCTGGTTCTCTGATTAAATCCCGACTGATTCAACTTCTCACAATGAGAACGCTAGGCCCAAGTAGCTTACCAGTTAGTTTTACAAAGTAAGGAAGAAATAACACTAATCTTAGACTCTTTTCCAGAGAATAGAAAATGCAGACTATTTCTTGACTTGCATGAACTTAGCATAACTTTGGTATCTGTGATGGTTAATTTACTGTATCAACTTGACTAGGCTATTGGGTGCCCAGATATATGCAGTAAAACATTTTCCTGGGTGTGTCTGTGAGGGTATTCCTGGATGAGATTAATATTTGAGCGGGTAGATTGCCCTCCCCAGTATGGGTGTGCCTCACCCAATCCATTAGAAGCCTGAATGGAACAGAAGCCTGGGTCAGGAGAATTCACTCTACCTGACTATGAAATTGGTCTTTTCCTGCCCTGGAAATTTGGACTTGGAGTAGAATTTATGCCCTTGACTTTCCTGGTTCTCGAGCCTTCAGGCTTAGACTGGAATAATGCCATTAATGGGTTCTCTTAGATCTCCATCTTGCTGACTGCAGATCATGGGACTTCTCAGCCTCCATAACCATGTAGGCCACTTCCTTTTAATAAAAATCTCTCTCTCTCTCCAGCCCCCACCCCTCAAATGCACACACACACACACACACACACACACACACACACTTGATTCTGCTTCTCTAGAGCCCAGGCTAATGTAATATCAAAGCTGAAAAGAATATTAAAATAAGGGAAAATTATAGACCAATCTCTAATAGAAATCCTAAGCAAAATCTTCACAAACCAAATACAGCATTGAATAAAAAGGTAGTAGTGGATGGCTAGATTAGGTTTATTCCAGGAACACAGGTTGGTTTAAACACTTGAAAATCCACCAATGTAAATTTCCACATCAATAAATAATGAAAAAATAAATGTAAAAAGCACTTGATAAATCTTAATACTTATTCGATATTTAAGAAGCCCCAAACCTCTTAGCATGCCAAGAATAGAAGAAACATTCTTAATTTAGTAACGTATACAGAGGGTCCCTGGCTTACAATGGGGTACATCCTGATGAACCTGTCACACAAGTTACAAATGTAATTAATATGCCTAATCTACCAAATGAACATCATAGCTTAGCCTGACCTACCTTAAATGTGCTCAAAACACTTAAATTAGCCTACACCATCTAACACAAAGCCTTTTTAATAATAAAGTGTTGAATATCTCATATATAAACACAGGTGGGCATTTTGTAGAAAAAATAGCAGGTGGAAATACAAAACACTACACTGTGTATGTACACAGTAGGGTAGCAGTTGTTTCCTCTCGTGATATTGTGGCTGAAGGGGAACTGTGGCTTACTGGGGCTGCCCAGCATCTCAAGAGAGGATTGTATCACATATCTGGTGCAAAAAAAAAAAGTTCAAAATTCAAAATTTGAGTCTGTTTTCTATCAAATGCATATTGTGGGGAGCAAAAAAGATTTATATAAAAAGCAAAAAGACATGAGGAGCTAGGATAGCTACTTTGGGCAGTTAAAATTCAGCCAGTTCGTAAATGCCTGTTGCCCCACCCAGAGGATAGTAAATTTGTAACTCTAAAAAAAAATTTTTTTGCAAAAAGTCAAAAGTTTGTAACACTAGGTTATCAGTCTGAGCTGCTAATAAAATATCACCCATATAATGAATATTTTAACAAATGGGAACCTTTCTCTGACCGGCTTGATAGCTTCCGCTATCTAATTTTTTTTTTTTTTTGTGGTACTAGGGATTGAACTCAGGGGCATTCTACCTCCGAGCTATACCCCCAGCCCTATTTTTTATTCTTTATTTTGAAACCGAGTCTCACTAAGTTGCGGAGTGCCTCACTAGGTAGCTGAGGCTGGCCTCGAACTCGGATCCTCTGGTCTCAGCCTCCCGAATGCTGGGATTACAAGCGTGCGCCACCACGCCCGGCTCCGATATCTAATTTTGACATAAGGTAGGGCTATTGGCCATGCCTTGAGGGAGACAGACCCATTGATACCTGTCATACGGTTTTTACTGCAATGACCCTAGGGAAAATATCCCAACCCTCTTTTATCTGCATTAGCCCTAGCTAATGGTTGAGGAACCTGAACGGGCTGTGGGTCCCCTTTCAATTTCAGTCCCAGTCCTTTTCCTGGGACATATCCTTGTTTATTCATAACTTGAAGGGGAACATCAGTGGTGACAGCAGCCCCCATGGCTGTTAGAATGTCATGTCCCCACAAATTACCAGTAAGCCATCTACTACAAACTTTGAGGGGGGGTACTAACTCCTCCTATTCCAGTAAGTGATGAATCTGAAGTGGTAATAGGCCACCCCCGGGGCCAAAACCTTTGAGCAGTTACAGAAACATCTGCTCCAGTGTCTAAAATACCTTGAAAAGTTTTGCCCTCAATTTTTTTTTTTTTTTTGTGGTACTGGGGATTGAACTCAGGGGCATTCTACCTCCGAGCTACACCCCTAGCCCTATTTTTTATTCTTTATTTTGAAACCGAGTCTCACTAAGTTGCGGAGTGCCTCACTAGGTAGCTGAGGCTGGCCGCGAACCCGGATCCTCCGGTCTCAGCCTTCCGAATGCTGGAATTACAAGCGTGCGCCACCACGCCCGGCTGCCCTCAATTTTTAAATCTAACGCAGGTCTTTTACGTCAATGCTGTCCAAAATGCTGCTTTGCCTGTAGATCCAAAACTGCCTTCTCTTTTATCAAACAAAATTTCATTAGAAGTATTTAATTTAGGTAGCAAAATTAGTTGAGCTACTCTTTCCCCTTGAGGGATGATAGCAATTTCTGACTGGCAACTGACTACAATTTTTATTTCCGTGGTGAAATCAGAATCCACTATTCC
>PVLC010031071.1:0-19049 GCA_004027655.1 Graphiurus murinus
ATCTCCATGTTCTCCGGGAGCCTCTGTGTGCCCCCTGGGTCTGGCCGCAGCTCTAATTAGCGGTGGCGGTTTCATCCTGCCTCGTGGCTGGGGTCGCCTGCCTGCCTGCATCTCTGTACCTTTCAGCACCTAGCAACAGGCAGCCAGCGAGGTAGGGGCAGAATAATTATTTTCTGCCTGCAGCCCGTTGTCTGAAATGCAGGTTCAGAAATGTCTCTTTTTGCCAGGCCTGGTACCTCATGCCAGTGACCCCAGTATTTGGGAGGCTGAGATCACAGGTTTGAAACCACCCTCAGCAATTTAGTAAGACCCTTAGTAACGTAGCAAATGAAAAATAAAATAGGGCTGGGAGGTGTAGCTTGGAGGTAGAATGTCCCTGACTCGTGGCTGAGGTCGCTTGCATGCATTTCTATTCCTTTCAGCACCTAGCAACAGGCAGCCAGTGAGGTAGGGGCAGAATAATTATTTTCCAACTGAAATCCAGTGTCTGAAATGGAGGTTCAGATTTTTTTTTTTTTTTTTTTACCAAAAGAGAATCAGCAAACAAGGAAATAAAAGTCAAGTTTGAAGCTGTCTGGGTCTCAAGAAGTGCACTCTGGCTCCCTGTGCCAGCCCAGCTCCTCATAGTTTGTACCATTATCTTATCTGGTCATCACAGCGCCCCCCCCCCTCCCGCCTTGGCCCCATTTCACAAGGAAGGAACCAGAGATCCAGAGCACTGGGGCCAGGGGAGAAGCAGTGAGCAGTGAAGTGGGTGGGGCCGGGTCACAGGCGTGAATGCCAAGGTCAGGAGCTGGGGAGCGTCTCTACCCGGTGATCTCTCCTAGACCTCCTATGACTCATTCTAATGATTTCTTCCATATTTGGACAGAAGTCAAAGCTAAGACAGCCTTGGTGTAGCTGGCTGAGTCTGGGCCTTGTATCCCCCCTGACAGGACCCGGTGCGAGAGGCAGGACCTCAGAGGAGCCTCTGTGGCTTCTGCCTGATAGAGCAGCCCATGTCCCACCACAGCCACTTGAGATGGGACCAGGAAATGGCCCTAAAGGTCATATGAGGATGTAGAGGAATAAGAGATGCTAGAAAGTCAAAACAAACAAACAAAACACAGATTTCCATGTAAGAAGTCACCAGTCCAGAAGCAGGAGACATCCAGAGAAGAGGGAGAAGCCTGAAGGAGAACAATGAGGATGGAAAGAAGTGGGTCAGAAACTTGTGGTGGATACAAGCAGAAGTGGCGGGGACAGCTGGCTGTTGGAGAAAGGGCCAAGCCAAGCGACTTCCCATGGGTCTCAAGTAGAGCCCTGGCGGATGGGGCTCCTGGTGGGGGAGCGGGATGCAGACCCAGTGGGAGGCAGAGGAGAGCGGGGCCAGCAGGCTGTGGAATCCTGGGGTGTAGTGCTGGGGAAGAGAGAACAGGAAGCACTGGCCCAGGACCATCTCCACTCAGAGTAAAAGGCCCCCCGAAAGTGAGGCCACCAGGCAGAGTGGAGAGAGGATGGGAAAAGGCCCAGAGCAGAGTCAGGAGTTACAGAGACATTTGCGGAGCCCATCAAGGTGTGGGCAGGCAACCGAGAGAAGGCAGGACCTGAGAGATGCGACAAACAACTAGGAGAGGGAGTTGCCATGGCAACTGAGGTAGTGAAGGGTTTCAAGGAGAAAGTAATCAGCGCTGTCAAATGCAGCAGTGAATTCCAATAAGATAAAGACAGAATTTTTCCTTTGGACTTCTTGATTAGCTACCTTTTAGTGGCCTTAATAAGAGCATTTTGGAGGAGTGAGAGGGACGTAAGCTGGAGTAACATTGACATTTGAGGGGGCATAAAGCTGTCACTAAGAGTCCTTTAAGAAGCCTGGAAGGAAGACTGAGATGTGAAGGATGGGGGTGAGAAGGTCGGGGCTAGAAAAGATGAGCGTGTGTGTGTGTGTGTGGTACTGGGGAATTGAACTCAGGGGCATTCTACCTCTGAGCTACACCCCCAGCCCTATTTTATTTTTATTTTTGAAACAGGGTCTCATTAGGTTGATGAGAGCCTCATTACTTGCTGAGGCTGTCCTCAAACCTGCAGTCCTCTTGTTTCAGCCTCCCGAGTACTGGGATTACAAGTGTATGTCACCACACCTGGCAAGATGAGCAAGTTTAGAGGCAGACATCAGCTCCCAGATGTGATAAGCTTCCACTGTTGAGGAGCACAAGTTTACACTCCCCACATATTCTCATTTTGCCCCTGCTGTGTGCCTGGCAGTGTGCTTAGCACTGTGGATAACTGAGGAATGAGCTAAAATGGGCCGGAGCCCTGTTCTAGCTGGCACTGTAGTAGAGGAGACATACTCAGATGAACACACAGGTCCACGTGCAATCTGCACACTGAAAGGCCCTGAAGGAAGGACCCCGCGTGCCGGAGGTGGGCGCGGGGCTCACTCCAGGACGCTTCCCTGGGGAGGCGACACTCTGAGCCCTGGTGGGCTGGCTGTGACCAAGAGTTTCCTGGACAAAGCAATTTGAGGCCCTTGCAAAGAGTCGTCTCAGGAAGGAGGGAGGGGAGCAGAGGTGCAGTTTAGGACAGGAAGGAAGAAGGAGCAAGATGCAGGCCTTTCTCATTTTCATCTTGAAGGAAAGAGCAATGCTGCCATATGAGTATTCAGAGGGTAAGGAGCCCGAGTAATTGAGTGATTAGGGATGGAGACAATTAGCGAAATGAGCTCCCAAAGGGGCCGGGATCAAGTGCGGAGGTGGATAAATTAGTTTGGGGCAATAATGTGTGTTTGACCAAATGGGAAAAAATTAAATTATTTACCTTTTAGAGAGTAACATGATCTCCGTGTTCTTCTGGGAGCTTTTCTCTGACCTGCATGCTGCCTACATGTCTAATTAGCACCAATTTTCTCCTGTCTCGTGGCTGGGCTCGCGTCTTATTCTTTTTTGTGTTTCTCAGCACCTAACAACAGGCAGTGGGCTTTCTGGGTGCTAAACCAGTATTTCTTGCCTCAGAATGGAATATCAAAAGTCAACATTCAAACTTATTTTGCTGGGCATGGTGGCGCATGCTTGTAATCCCAGTACTTGGGAGGTTGAGACAGGAGGATCGCAAGTTTGAAGCCAGCCTCAGCAACTTAGTGAGACCCTGTTTCAAAATAAAGAATAAAAATGGGGCTGGGGGTGTAGCTCAGAGGTAGAATGCCCCAGGGCTCAATCCCTAGTACCACAAAAACAACTTATTTTGGCTAAAAAGAATGAAAAGTCTATGACAATTGTCCAGAAGTTAAGATGCCAGAAAGAAGAAGAATTGGGGCATTTAAGTCTTGGGTGGCAGGGATTTGGGTGGGTAGAAAAAAAGGAAAGGAGTCTGCTCCCCTCATCCTTGTGACTCTGTGCCATTTATCCATGTTCACATTCATCATCTCACACAAACTTCACATCCTCCCAAAATGGCAAGTTACCACATTTCACAGAGAAGGAATGGGAGCCAGAGGAAGAGATGCCACCAGTGTGGCCGCCCCTCTTCGCTGGACCAGGCTGAGATGGACAGAGTGTAGGAGGCGGAGGCGCTGTGAGGTCCCTGTTAGCAGGCCCTGGGGAAGGTGGGAGGGGAGTTGACCTGAAGTCCTGCCAGATATTAAAGTGTCCCATCAGCCAGGTATGGGACACTTGGGAGGCTGAGACAGGAGGATTGTAGGTTCAAGGCCAGTCTTAGCTACTTAGCAAGACTCTCAGCAACCCAACAAGACCCTGTTTCAAAATAAAAAAGGGCTGGGAGGGGTGTCACTCAGAGGTAGAATGCCCTTGGGTTCCATCCCCAGTAGCAAAAAAAAAAAAAAAAGAAGATAAAACTTCTATCTTGTTTCATATATATATAAGATTTTTAACACATCTGACATGTACTTTCATGTGTGATGTAACAGAGATCTAATCTTCCTTAATAAATGGATATTCAGCTTGCTGAGCATCACTTAATTGTCCCAGCACCATCTTTTCTCCCAATTCCATATGTCTAGACTCTTCAACTCTTCAGTTGTATTGATCTATTTGTCTACTTCTGGGCCAATACCACTATGTAATGAGCAAAGTATATAAAGTATCTCACTACCTGACAAGGTAAGCACACCCCCTCTGTATGCCCTTAATTTTTTTTTTTTTTTTTTTTTTTTGCCATACTGGGGATTGGACTCAGGGACATTCTACCTCCGAGCTATACCCCCAGCCCTATTTTTTATTCTTTATTTTGAAACTGAGTCTCACTAGGTTGCGGAGTGCCTCACTAGGTAGCTGAGGCTGGCCGCGAACCCGGATCCTCCGGTCTCAGCCTCCCGAATGCTGGGATTACAAGTGTGCGCCACCACGCTTGGCTTGCCCTTAATTCTTTTTAAAAAATTGTCTTGGAGCTGAGAATGGTGTAATCCCAGGCTCCCAAGCATTTTTAGTCTTAGTACTTGGTAGTATACTGTATACTGTTATCCTAGTACATGGGAGGCTGAAACCCAAAGATTGCAGGTTGGAGGCTAGCCTCAGCATTTTAGCAAGACACTTGGCATCAAGTGAGACCTTGTTTCAAAACAAAAAATAAGTTGGGCATGGTGGTACACACCTGTAATCCCAGTACTTGGGAGGCTGAGACAGGAGGATCGTAGGTTCAAGGCCAGTCTCTGCAACTTAGTGAGACCCTGTTTCCAAATAAAAAATAAAAAAGGGCTGAGAGTGTAGCTCAGAGGTAGAATGCCCCTGGCTTCCAGCCCCAGTATCACACACACACACACACATACACGATATTGCATATATTTTATAATCAGTTTGTCAAAGTTTTATGGGAAAAGTCCTTTTGGAATTTTGAGAAAATGCATTAAGGGGAAAATGACATATTTAGGAGATCAGTCTTTCCCATCTGTAAACACAGTATCTGTTTCCTTGTCCTTAGAGTCTGACTTGTTTTATTTTGTTTTGCCTTCTAATAAAGGCTGGTCTCACTTGCCATAAAGGTTTTCACATTTCTTAATGAGTCAATTCCTGAGAACCTTCTTAGTTTTGTTGCTTTTATGAGTGGAAGAGCTCCCCCCTCCCTTTTTTATTTCACTTTTCAAATTTTAATCAATTTGCTAATCATTGTGCTTCATTCACAGACACACAGAGAGTGAATGTGCTTTGTCCCTGGACGCACAAATGAGAACACAGCACACATGTAAATCACAGCTAATTGGCTAGAAATGAATTAGAAGTTTTAAATTAAATTTTAATTATACAAGTAATACATGAATACATTTTCTTTTAAATAAAATCAGAGACGCAGATAAAGAAGTCTCTGCTGGCCTCCCCGCCCTCGTTCAGCAGCGGGTAGCTGCTCCTCGGCATTTGCTGTGTCCCCCGTGTCTTCCTCCACCCCTTAAACCATGTCTTCTGTTCTGTTACTGTTTGTTTGTTTGCACAGGCGGGAGGGCTGCTCACGCTGGAGGTGCTGGTGCTGGGCTCGGTTCACCCCAAAGACCTCACCTCCCCGGGCCTTTCACAGCTCAGCTCTGTCCAGCACTCCTTTCAGCTGGCCGCTAGCAATCAGAACCAACTGTCACGTTTTGTTTTGTTGTTGCCTATTGATTGACTATGAAAATGCTCCCAGCATTGTTCCACTAAGACAGTCTATAAGAATATCCTTGTATGTGCCCCTGTTTCTCTGGGACAGATACTTGATATTAGTGGGTCATGAGTAGATATATCGGAAATTCTAATAGAAACTGCAAAAATGTTCTCCAAAGTGCCTAGTTCAATCTCCTACCGGAACATCTTCAAGTTTTACATTTTAACCAATCTGATGGGTGAAAAAGAGTATCTTGTGTTGGTTTTCATTTTTCTGAATTTCCAGCAAGGCTGAAGTCTTTGTGTTTATTCTCTATATTTCCTCCTCTGGATTGCTTGTCCATATTCTTTGCCCATTTTTTTTTTTTAGGCATTTTGTCTTTTTCTTGTTTCTTTTTGTATTTTGTATACCAATATTTTGTTATATATGTACTACAAATATTTTCTATTTTGTAATTTTTGTTATTTAATTGAATGGCAAAAAAAAAAATTAAATTTTGCCAGATGTGGTGGTGCATGCCTATAATCCCAGAACTTGGGAGGCTGAGGCAGGAGGATAGCAGGTTTGAAGACAGCCTCAGCAAGTAGTGAGAAATTTTTGTCTTAGAGAAATTTTAATTTTTATGTGTACGTGTGTGGTACTGGGATTGAACCTACAGGCATTCTACCTCTGAGCTACACCCCCAGCCCTGTTTTTAATTCTTTACTTTGAAACAGGGTCTCACTAAGTTGCAGAGGGCCTCACTAAGTAGCTGAGGCTGGCTGTGAACCCAGATCCTCCAGTCTCAGCCTCCCAAGTACTGGGATTACAATTGTGCGCCACCACACCTGGTTTATATTTTTATTTTAAAATAGGATGTTGCTAGCTTAATGAGAGTCTCACTACTTGCTGAGGCTGTCCTCAAACCTGCTATCCTCTTGCCTCAGCCTCCCAAGTTCTAGGACTGTAGGCATGCACCACCACACCCAGCAAAATTTTAATTTTTTTTTTTTTTTCGGTACTGAGGATGGAACCCAGGGGCATTCTACCTCCAAGCTATACCCCTAGTCCTATTTTTTATTCTTTATTTCGAAACAGGGTCTCACTAAGTTGCAGAGGGCCTCACTAAGTAGCTGAGGCTGGTTGAGAACCCGAATCCTCCTGTCTCAGCCTCCCACCTACTGGGAATACAAGCATTCGCCACCACGCCCAGCTGAAATTTAAAATCTTGATACAGCTAAATCTATCAATCTTTTATTCCTTTTTTGTCAATCTTAAGAAAGCTTTCTCTACATCAATGTCATAAGCACTTTTCTTACATTTTCTTCTTTAACACTTATAGCTTGCAAATATATTTCAGCCTTTATGACATATATAAAAGATAAATTCATTTGCACAAATCTTAGAACTTAACCCCTCCCCATGGATAAATAAATATCCCAAAATTATTTATTTTCTTTCTAACTTAAAATTGTGCCAGGCCAGGCATGGTGGTGCATGCCTGTAATCCAAGTACTTGGGAGGCTGAGACAGGAAGATCACAGGTCTGAAGTCAGCCTCAGCAATTTAGAAAGACCCTCAGCAATTTAGTGAGACCTTGTTTCAAAAAAATAAAAGGGTTGGGGGTATAGCTCAGAGGTAGAGTGCCTCTGGGTTCAATTCTCAGTACCAAAACTAAAAATTAAAAAATAAAAATGCTACCTTTGTCTGACACTAAATCCCAATGCAAGTCTGTGTCAGGGCTCTCTCTGGTCCACTGATCTGTTTGCTCCCAAACTTGATGATATGCTTTGCTAAGCATAGGACAAATCTGGCCCTGTATGTTGTCTTTGTAAAATTGCCTTGCTCATTCTTGCATATTTGTCCTACTGCATGCATTTTAAAATTAGCCTGTCAAGTTTCGAGAACATTTCTGCTAGGAAGTTTTGTTGGTGTTACACTGAGTTTCTGGATAAACTTGAGGAAAATCAACATCTTTACCATACCCACTTCCCACAATGCACACTGTTCCACCTGAAGCTCACATCATCTTTTCTATTGGGGAATTGTTGTGTTTCCTCTGGTTAAAGTCTTGCCCATTCCTCGTGGATAAGTGTGCTCCTCGGTATTTTAAAGGCTTCGCCCTCAGCTACAGATAGGTCCCCCTCTCCTCTAGTTTGTTTGGTCCTTGTTTTTCCATATCCCATCTCAACCTGTTTACTAATCACTGAGCTTGATTTGCAGCCACACACAAGTAGACGCCTCTTCCCTGGGCACAAACATAAGAGCGTGTCCAAACACACAGAGCCGGTGTAATTGGCTGAAAACAAATTAGAATCTTCTCAAATTATACTTTAATTAAACGTGCAAAGCATGAATACATTCTTCTTTTTAGAAGTAGAAAAATATGAATATCACTGCAGTCCCCTTTGACCACCAGAGATCCTGGTGTTTCTTCCTTTTCCACAGAGGTAACCACTGTTAAAAGTTTTAGGTATCTCAGCTGGGTGTGGTTGTACACACCAGTAATCCCAGTACTTGGGAGGCTGAAATGAGAGGATCTCAGTTTCAAGGCCAGCCTCAGTAATTTAGCAAGACTCTCAGCAACCTAGTGAGACCCTGTTTCCAAATAAAAGGGGCTGGGAGTGTAGCTCTGAGGTAGAATTCCCCTGGATTAAATCCCTAGTGCCACCAAAAAAAAAGAGAGAGTTTTAGGCTTCTCCTTCCATAGCAATGCAGTCAAATGCCCATGTAGGTGTCATGAGCAAGTGCTCCCACGTCACAGGTGCTGTACGGCATCTCTTAATCTTACGTGTTCGAGGGTCACCCTTGACAGTTTATGTGGCAGTTCCTGTCCATTCCTCTCATTGCCTATGTCATACTACTTCCTGTGAGCGTTTCATGTTCCTTTTTCTTATTTATTTATTTATTTATTTATTTATTTATTTATTTATTTATTTATTTGTGTGTGTGTGTGTATGCAAGTATGTGCTAAGGATGGAACCCAGAGGTGTTCTACCTCCAGCTACACGTACCCCAGCCCTATTTTATTTGTTTACTTATTTTTTATTTGAAACAAAGTCTCACTAAGTTGCTGCCAGGAGCCTATGATCCTCCTGTCTCAGCCTCCCAAGTGCTGGGATTAGAGGCGTGCACCACCAGACCTGGCTCGTGTTTCTTTTTCTTAGCCATGAACGTTAGTTAGTTTTTCCTGCGGGTTAGGAGTGCTGCAGAGACCTTCTAGTCCATGTCTCCTCGCAGGTCTCACGTTGTGAGGGGACAGAGCTCTGGGACCTGGGCAGATAGTGCCCGGTTGTCGTCCCGAGCGGCCGGGCCAACTGAAACTCCCCTCACAAGTAGCGTGAATCCTTGTTTTCCCAAATGACGGCCAGCTTTTAAACTTTACAGATCCTGCGGCTGAAAATATGGTTGCTTCTTGGCTTAACTGTGTTTTTTGAGGGACTCACCATGCTGTGGTCTTTTTGGTCATTTACATTTCTTCCTGGTGGGAATATCTGTGCATATCCTTTGTCCATCTTTCTGCTGGGTTGTCTTTTCCTTATTGATTTATGGGAATTCTTTATATATTCTTGGGGTTTTTTGTTTGGTTGGTTGGTTGCTTGGTTTTTGTCTTGTTTTGTTTTGGTAGTGTACGTGGTAATGGGGATTGAACCCAGGGCAATTCTACTTCTGAGCTATACCCTTAGCCCTATTTTTTATTTTTATTTTACTTTTTGGTACTCAGGATTGAACCCAGAGACATTCTACCTCCAAGATACACCCCCAGGCCAATTTTATATCTTATTTGGAAACAGGTTCTCACTAGGTTGCTGAGAGCCTCGGTAAATTGCCAAGGCTGGCTTTGAACTTTCGATCCTCCTGTCTCAGCCTTTCAAGTGCTGGGATTACAAGCATGTGCCATCACACCTGGCTTATTTTTTATTTTGAAAAGGTCTCATTAAGTTGCTGAGGACCTCACTATGTTTCAGAGGCTGGCCTCAAACCTGTGATCCTCCTATCTCAGCCTTCAAAGTACTGGGTTTATAGACATGTGCCACCACACCTGGCTTCTTTATATATTCTTGATACTAATTTCCTAGTGGTTGTATGCATTTCAATACTCTGTAATTCTAACCATTGTCTTTAACTGTATTGTCTCTTTTATTATAGAAGTTTTGTTTTGTTTTGGTACTAGGAATTGAACTCAGGGTCTTGCTCATGTCAGACAAGCACTCTACCACTCCAGCCCTTTTACAAAGTTTTTACTTTTATGTCAAATTTACAATCCTGTCTTGCCTTATAAAGGCCCTCCCTATATAAAAATCACTACCATTTTTCCTACAACTTATAATTTTCTTTCTTATATTTATAGTTTATATTAGTTTTCAATTCCCACATGTAAGAATTTACTGCATATGAAACTTACAGTGTGATTATTGGCATTTCATTTCAAATTATATTTGAAATTATAAATTTCAAAATTTATAATTAAGTTTTACAATTACAAGTTATCGTATAATCTGTCATTTCTCCAGTGATTTAAAATCGCTACCTTTGCTCCACACTAAATCCCAATGCAAGTCAGGGCTCTTTCTGGTCTACTGGTTTATATGTCTGCTCCTGGGCTTGGCTTGACTTTGCTAACTTTGCTAATGGAAAAACAAATTCCATTTTCTTTGTTGGTTTTGCAAAATTGCCTTGGTCATTCTTGCATATTTATCCCACCATTAAAGTTTTAGAATCAGTCTGTCAGGTTTTAGAAAAAAAATTCTGGGGTTTTAATTGGGATTACACTCAGTTTCTGGATAAACTTGAGGAAAATCAACATCTTTACCATACCCACTTCCCACCAATGCACACTGCTCCACCCGAAGCTCACATCATCTTTTCTATTGGGGAATTGTTGTGTTTCCTCTGGTTAAAGTCTTGCCCATTCCTCGTGGATAAGTGTGCTCCTAGGTATTTTAAAGGCTTCGCCCTCAGCTACAGATAGGTCCCCCCCGCTCTAGTTTGTTTGGTCCTTGTTTTTCCATATCCCATCTCAACCTGTTTACTAATCACTGAGCTTGATTTGCAGACACACACAAGTAGACGCCTCTTCCCTGGGCACAAACATAAGAGCGTGTCCAAACACACAGAGCCGGTGTAATTGGCTAAAAACAAATTAGAATCTTCTCAAATTATACTTTAATTAAACATGCAAAGCATGAATACACTCTGCTTTTTAGAAGCAGACAAAAATGAATATTGCTTCCGCCCCCTTTGACCATACTCTGAACTCCTCATTTCCATCCGTTCCACGGTTTTAGATGCCTCCTTCCACAAAATACATCATACTGATGTGAGTATTTTAAGTGAGTCATACCACAATATAGAGATTTTATGATAAGCCACGTTTTTTTTTTTTCACTCAATCTTATATTTTTACAATACACCTATGTTGATACATAAGGCTTCTGCCCTTTGATAACGGCATTGTGTTCATTCCCGTGAATGTGACACATCTTATCCTCGCTAAGCTCCAGGAACACTTAGTTGCTTCCTTTTCTTTCCTCCGGCATGAGCAGTGCTGCACAAAGCAGCCCGCATGTGCGTTCTCTGTAACGCATCTCCCGGTAGAGACTGAGAAGGGGACTGTTGGGTCTCAAGGTTTGCAGGTTATTAGCTGAGACAGACATTACCAAAGCATTCTCCATGATTTCTGTACCATTTAGACTTCCAGCCAGAGCGTATCAGAGGACTCTGATCCCCACACCATAAGCAGTTGTTTTAAATATTTGCCAATCCGATGAGTGAAAAAACCAAATCCTGTTTTAAGTTTATATTTTCCTGTTTGCTGGTGAGATTTGCCTGTGTGTACTGGCAATTTGTATTTTCTCTTTTCTGAATCGTCTGTTTATTTTTGCTCATTTTAAACATTGGGTTGTCTTTAGCTCATTGATTTGTGGAATTTCCTAATATAATATGGATATTCAATTTTTGTGAATATGGACAAATATTTTCTTCTGGTCTGTCTGTTTCCTCTAATTCTGTGGGGTCATATGTTAGATAGAAGTTATTAATTTTGTTGTAATCTATCAATCTTTTTCTTATTCTTCTTTTATATAATGTTTAGTTCTTCCCTACTCCCAAGGTCTAAATATATTCTTTATTCTTTTCTAATAATTTTACAACTTTTGTATTTGGTTCTTTAGTGCATCTGGAATAGGTATTTTATGACTGAATTGAGACATGACCTATCCTCTTTCTAAATGGACAGCCGAGCATCACAACACAGCGGGTCAACTAGTTCTCTGTTTGTCTGAAGCAAAGCTCCCTCACAGCCCGTGGCCCCATGTCTGGCTGGCTCTGAGGCCCTTGTTGGGTTGTTTTGTTCCACCAATCTATTCACTCCTGTTAGTACCGGACTATTTTATTTGCCATAGCTCTTTTACCATCTTCGATATCTGTTAAGTAAAATGCCGCATTTCATTGTGTCCCCTTTTCAGCTGTCTTAGCACACTCTTCCACATGAATTTTAAAACCTGCTTGTCAAGATCTGTGAATTTAGAAAGTAATTTGGGGGAAACTGACATCAGTGCACTCCTGTGCTGTGCAGTGTGTGAACCCAGCACGGCTCTTTGTTTATCCCCATTGTCCTGGATGTCCTTCACCTACACGCTATCGTCTTCTCCATAAAGAACTCGCCCGCTTCCTAATGGCTTTATTTCTATAGTTTTCAGTACTGAATGAGTTGTGAATGGGTTTTCTCTGCCTTCTCTTTTCTGTTTTGCTTTCGCTTGCTACATTTCTTTTTAATCTACTTTCTAATCACTGTACTTCATTCACAGACACACACAAGTAAACGTTCTTTCTCCCTGGGCACAAATATGCAGGCACGGCCAAACACACACAGAGCCGGCGTAATTGGCTGAAAATGAATGGGAAATTTTTCAAATTAAAGTTTAATGACACAAGCTAAACATGAATATATTCTCCTTTTTAAAAAATAGAATAGTGCAGCTGAAGCTGAAGTCCCTTCTGGCCACCCGCTGCCGTCCACATGCCCACCTCCTCCCCAGGGGCAGCCACTGTAATGGGCTCAGTGTGTACTTTTCTAGACCTTTCTAAAAACTTGTAAATAGATAGGTACCCACAAGAAATACATGGTACAGTTGTCTCAAATAAGGATAATGTTTTCCTTTCCTTTTCATTGATACTCAATTTTTGTATCGAGCGAATTTTATTATGGTCACAGAACAGGCTGTCAGCAAAGCCATCCATCACCAGGTGGAAGACACAGAGGCTGGCAGGCAGCCGCGAGGGAGCGGCAGGTGGGCCGGGGGTGCATAGTGGGGAGGTGAGGGCTTCCGTGGACAACAGCAGAACGTAAGCAAAGGAAGGGCGAGTAGATTTCTTACAATTAAAAAGACAATCAACAGAGGTACTTCAACACTGTGTTGGGAGATGTGGGGATGGAATGGAGTGGTTTCCAAGTGGCCTAAAGCCTTATCTGTCATGTGGGACATCAGTGGATCTTAGGAACTAGAAATAGGTTACAGCAAGCCTAGCATGGTGGCACACACCTGTAATCCCAGTTCTTGAGGGGATGAGACAGGAGGATCATAGGTTTGAAGCCAGCATCGGCAACTTAGTGAGGCTTTCAGCAACCCAGCAAGACCCTGTTTCCAAATAAAAATTAAAATAGTGCTGGGAGTGTAAATTACAAGTATAGAATGCCCCTGGGTTCAATTCCTAGCACCATAAGAAAAAAGAAAGAGAAAAGAAAGGAAAGGAAAGGAAATAGGGTATAATAGATGTTGTTTAGAGAACTCTCATGACCCTGTTTTGACTTGGGACTCGAAAACGGTATCTTCAGGGGCAGCTTCAGGGAGCTTTCCTCCCTAGTTAGAGATACACCTGGAGAGGTTTCTTGGCTGTCCCTGGTCCATTCTCCCTGGTGTTATTGGTGGGAACTGGATGCATGGAGCTCCGGCAGTTGTCTTGTGAACAGGCAGAGAAGACCCAGAGACTTGGAGCTCTCTGCTGACTCAGACCCCGATACCTGGAGGCACTGGCTTCTGGACTTTTTGTATTTGGAATAAATAAGTGTTCTTGTTGCTTAGCCACTCTGAGGTGTCCTGTTCATTTGGTGAAAGCACCCCTCCTGATACAAGGAATCTTAGAGCTGGGAGGCAACCTTAAGGAGCAGCAGGCACACCCTTTGGGGGAGAGTTTGGAGACCCTCCCTCTGCCGCCTCCCTCTCTCTCTGTACACCAGCCTCCCTCTCGGGCCTGCTGCTCCCACACTGGCATTGGTGGCTTCACACTGGATTGAGCCACCAAGCTGGGAGTGTGAGAGCTTCTAAGAGACCACATTCAGGTCGGTGCTGGCTGCTACTCACTGTTTTTCTACCTTTGTCTTTACTACTCATCTGTGAAGTGGGGATAGTAACAGCAGCAGCTTCAGTGCTTTGAGGGTCAAAGCAGGTGACCCCCGTAAAATGCTTAGCTCGGGCCTGCCACCTAGTAAGTGCTCCGTAGTGAGTTAGGAGCTCCAGAAGTCCAGGGAAAAGCTCCTGTAAGCCCAGTTGGGGTCAGGGCCCACCCCCAGCAGTCAGCAGTGGCTGATAAGATGGGTTCAGTAATCAGAAGGTGAATCCATTCAAAACAAACAGGTCTGAGTGCAGAGTGATTTCCCAGGAGGTGCCATACTCTTCTAGGTAAAGAAAACAACGGATGTGTCCTGTTGTCCCTCTGGCTGCCAGCAGAACGGGGTCTGCAGGGGGCCCACTGTCTGGACAGGAGGCGGAAGCAAGAGAAGTTTAAGAGGTAGATAGGGAGCATGGAGGCAGCTGCACAGGACAGAGTGTGAGGTTGAAGATGCCCCAGGAGCTGGCCCAGTAACAGCTACGTGCCAAGGGAGCCATCAGTTCTCCTCTTCACTCTTACCACACCACACACCACTCTGCTCAGTGGCACAAACTCAGTCACTTGCAGGTAAGTGAAGTCACATCTGGACTCTTCCCAAGTCTCTTGATCCACGTCCAGCTTCTCTGCTTCCTTCTGCACCTGCCCTGCTCTCTGAGGTGGTCCATGTTCTGGGAGCTCCATTTTGCCCCAGCACCTGGGCCACTGGCATCTATCCACCGGCAGACACTGAGCGGAGGCATTTCCAAGAGCACCAGCTGTACTCGCCCGCTCCCCACACATCACCCCCACGCAAGGAGACACCTCCCTGGGGCTTCTCAACCTCTCCACCCATGCTCCGAGTTCACCCTCCTGGGCAATGCCCAAGGATCCAGACAACAGTTCCTTCTGTGCCAAGGTACCCCAAATGTGGGAGGGAGATCTCATATCTACCATTAGTCTCCATACGATTCCCTTCCTCCCACTAATGGCCAAACTTTTGTTTCCTTTTAGTCAAGACAGCACTCATGTTCTTCCCTGTTTACTTTTCATGAAATCTATTTCAAGCTCATCAATTTCTATTTCAAGTATCCCCAGATTGTTTCCTCCTTATGAAAACCAGCGACTGCATCCTAACCTGTCTCTGCTACAGGCTTCAGAGAATATTTGAAACTCCCGACTGTCTTCTTCCGTGCATCTATGCTCTAATGACCCAGGCCCTCTTCAAGGTTCCAACTGAACTGGGAGCTACCACAAAGATGGCTACTTCAACTCCTGTTCCATTACTCCTCACATGGAGATGAGGGGAGTAACCCCCCTCCCTGTGGGCCCAGGCCCACCCTAGTGGCCTTCTGAGACAACAAAATGCAGCAGAGGGGACATTCTGGGGACATTCTGGACCTTCTTGTAGGTCACAAGAAGCCTTGCAGTTTCTGCCCTGGCCTCTCAAGAGTGTGGTCTCTGAGCATTCCCTCTTGCATCCCACGGCTGGACTGTGAGAAGACCTGGTGTGGGCACGTCCGGTGACAGCGCTGCAGAGCTCCTAGTGGACTGTCAGCTCTCAAATGAGCCCGCCTGGACATTAAGCCCAGTTGAGCCTTCAGAAGGAGACTCCAGATCCAGCTGCCATCTGTGTGCAACTGCAAGAGAGTGTTTAAGCAAGAATCACCCAGCTGAGCCCTGCCAGTCCCAGAACCATGAGAAACAATTATGTTTTTAAGCCACTAGAGCTTGGAGGGGTTTGTATGCACTGAAACAGTAACAGGCACTAAAGTATGAGGGGAAAATCACATCAAGTAATAAAATGTTCTACTACACAGCATTGAAAAGTGGACCATTATACATGATGGTAGGTGCAGTGGTAGAACATAGATGTGCACAGACCTTTCCAGAAGAGGTGACCATTGTCTGGCTTCTTAAAAATGAACAGGAATAGCTGGGCATGGTGGTGCATGCCTGTAATCCCAGTACTTGGGAAGCTGAGACAGGAGGATCGCAGGTTCAAAGCCAGCCTCAGCAACTTAGTGACACCTGTTTCAAAATGAAAAATAAAATAGAGCTGGAGGTGTAGCTCAGAGGTAGTACACAACTAACACACACACACACACACACACAGCAGGAATATGCAAGAGAGACAGCATAAGTAAAGGAAGTGAGAAGGAGCAAGAGTAAGCTTTGAGGACATTTGGTGTTTGTGGAATATGAGAGGAGAAGGGAATGGAATGCATAGACAAAGAGGTAGGCAGGGTCTCGAATGGCACCGTGTCAAGGAGTCTAGGCACTACCCTGAGGCTGGTGGGCCTTGTGAGAGGTTCTACATGCTCAGATTTGGGGTTTGGAAGATCACTGTGGTGGCGAACATGAAGGCCATATTTGGAGGTGACAGTCTCTAGGTAGGGAAGCCAATTTAGGAAATCAAGTGGAAAGGTGTACTGATCGTTGGCAGTTGGAGCATGAGAAAGGGTGGGACAGGGTGGTCCCTGTGTGTTCTAGACAGGACCCTTCCTTGGTGAACAATGGGGAGGCACCCCAGGTGGAACGAAGCTCAGGAGCCAGTTTGAGGAGAGCAACAATGGATTTGGGTTCAGAGAGGCAGAGCTGAGAGGCCAGGAGCACAGCCAGCTGGGACCCAACAGAGAGCTGGATCCCACCCGGGTGCCTGGGTCTCAGGAAGAGATTCAACTGGAGGGTGGGAGAGGGCCCAGGCAGAGTCCGGAGTTACAGAGACATTTCAGGGGCTGATGGAGGTGTAGGCAGGCAACAAAGAAGAGAGAGAGGGAAGGGCTTGAGAGATGCACAAACAACTAAAGAGGGGGTTGCCATGGCAACCGAGGTAGTGAAGGGTTTCAAGGAGAAAGTAATCAACGAAGCTATATGCCCTGAATCTCAGAAAAATAAGAAGCAAACAAAGTCCTTTGAATTCAGCAATCAGGCAGCTATTGTGTCAGGCGCCGTCTTGGAGGGTGAGGGGTAAAAGCTAGCTTACCAAGGCGGCCCGGTGAGTGGGCGGCTGAGACGCAGGCAGACCCCACTCAGAGCGGCTGCGGGCTGGGGGAAGAGTCGGGTGGTAGCAAAAAAACAACAAAAAAAACGTGAGATCAAGGGAGGCTTTTGAAAACAGAAAGACCCTGGAATTTTCTGGTCTTAAAAGAGAGAGGGAGAGATGACAAAAAGAAAGATTTGGAAGTGAGTGGGGTCCATTCTCTGAGTCCTAAAGGGAAATAGGGGGGTATGATGGGTGACAGTTCCTGGGAGAAGGGAAGGCATTGGGAAGACCTCTGTGCCTTTCTGTCCCTGAAAAGGTTGAGAGATTTTAAGGCTAACTACATGATCAGTTGCTGCTTGTGGGAAATTGACAAAAAAGGGAAAAAGTGAGCCCGGCATGGTGGCACACACCTGTGATCCCAGCTACTCAGAGGCTGAGGCAGGAGGAAAGCAAGTTCAGGCCAGCCTGGGCAACTTAGCGAGACCCTGTCTCAAAATAAACAGGGCTGGGCCGAGCGTGGTGGCACAGGCTTGTAATCCCAATACTTGGGAGGCTGCGACAGGAGAATCACAGGTTTGCAGCCAACCTCAGCAATTTAGCGAGGCCATCCATAACTCAGTGCGACCCTGTTTCAAAATAAAAGAATAAAATAGGGCTGGAGGTGTGGCTCAGAGGTAGAATGCCCCTGGGTTCCGTCTCCACTACCACAAAAAATAAAAATAAATAAACAGGGCTGGGGTGCAGCTCAGTGGTTCAGTGCTTACCTAGCATGGGCATTCAACTCCCAGGACTGCCAAAAAACAAACAAAAAGTTGTGTTGAACTGAGTAGCTAGACAGTCATTGGATGCCTGTCCTCTGCCCATCCTCGTCCTGCTCTGTGCCCAGTGACCAAGCTTAACACCAGTCAGGCTCCTTGTCCTCTGGCTTCTGGCTGAGTTTGACCAATGGAGGGACCAGCGGACAGTTGCAGGAAGGAGGAGGGAGGGAGGAGGGAGGCTGCCCTGGCCTTGTTCCTGGGGACCATGGGTTATGGCCACAGGTGAGGTCCCTTTCATGGAGCCGCAGCTTTCCCCGCAGCTTCTGAAAGTCTGGAGCGCCCTCCTCTCCCCTCTTGGGGCTTCCTACTGTGGTGACTTTCCCCTGTGTCTCATCCGGGCATGTCACCATCTTGGGAACTCTGAGCCTACCTCACTCTGCAACGGTCATCTTGCTGAGTGAGTTTCAGTGTACCATTTCTCTTCCCTGCCAAGACCATCACTGAGGAACTTGGCAGCTTTTGGGCCTAAAACAAATGCTGTGGCGGGGGGGGGTGCACAATAGTGAGTTTCAGGCAAAATGGCCCAGATGCGGAAGGTCCACATTGCTGATGCGACTCCTGGCTGTCACTGCCCGGATTGGACTGGATTCCTCTTAGGCAGGCTGACAAAGAGCTTGATTTGACACAGCAGGGGAGCCGGAGCTGAAAGAGACTGATCCCCAGGATCCCACCATGGGTCCTGGGGATCAGCCTCCAGGGGGAGGGCTAAGCTTTAGGGATGCCCAAGGTTGAAGGGACGGGTACCTAGTGAAAGAGAAAGGCGAGCCCACGCCCTGGGCACAGTGACACGGCTGGGCATGGGAAGGGAGCCTGGGAAAGAGAGAGAGAGAGTGGGAGGGGTCCCGGAAGGCCAGGGAAGAGAGTTTCTAGAAGGTTGAGTAGCCACCAGCAAGCCATTTGCACAGAGGCCAGGGGAGGCCGGGCCATGCCCAGGACCTGGCCTTTGGAGACCTCTGCCACCGCCATTCTGGGGCAGGGGCAGAAGCCCTGCTGGCTGGGGGACATTCTCCAGTCTGGCTGGGGAGGAAACAGGAGAGGGGGTGCTGGGGAGGCCACAGAGCCAGCAAGCCCCCCGCCCCCGCCACAGGTGCAGAGGCGGGCTGTGTATGCAGAGCTGGGAGCGGGGACAGACAGTGGAGGCCCCTGAGTGGTGGGATTAAGTGTTGAGGTGAAGGGATTAGCTGTGTTGGTGGAAGGAACAAAATTCAATCATGTTCATTTTCCCGAGAAACCTGATCTCCATGTTCTCCGGGAGCCTCTGTGTGCCCCCTGGGTCTGGCCGCAGCTCTAATTAGCGGTGGCGGTTTCATCCTGCCTCGTGGCTGGGGTCGCCTGCC